>JABJVR010047087.1:0-29070 GCA_025773905.1 Chitala chitala
AGAGAGAGAGAGAGAGAGAGAGAGAGAGAGAGAGAGAGAGAGAGAGAGAGAGAGAGAGAGAGAGAGAGAGAGAGTAGCCTTCGCCCTGTCCCCAAGGACAGGTTGATCCACAGACTTTCATCCACCCAATGAGAATAGCTCGTGTTTCCTTAAGCAAGCGTGAAAAACAAAGACTTCTCTAATTAGTGCCCCTGCAGCCAAGCTTCTCTGTTATGAAAACAAAAAGCAGGAATCACAGCTTGTCTCGCAGTAATTGCCTCTGAGGTTTTGTTGCACAAGTTTGATGTGCTTATAACATAGTACATAGAGGAAAACCACAGGCAGCTCCTCATGGCTTCTCAGTGTTCATATGGCTCTGTCGGAACGGAGCAGTTATGATAATGTCAGATAACACCAGAGAGGCGTTAGGGGTGTTTCCTCAGAAGGTCCTGCTGATCTTGCATGCATTTGCCTGCATTGCTGCGCCCACATATCCAAGAGGCACAAACTCGGCATTCAGACCTGCCCGGGTAGACTGGCAGTGAGGAGAATGAGGAGAACACAACTCCTTTTTATTTGAGTGGCACACGCCTGAAACAGTCCTTGTCTGATATGAGTTGCTTGATGTTGAGACCAGATGCAATTGTGGCACGTCATGGAATCTGTTAATGCCAAAAACTCTAGATCAATGTGCAAGTATAAACCTAAACAATTACTATGCTAAGAAGAGGTTCTATAGAACTTCACAGCAACATCAAAAGAGAACAGAGGGTTCGCGTTTCCTTTTCACTCCATGGACTCACATTCTGTTATAAACTGTGTGCACAAGTTAACGTCCCATTGCTCCGCAGCTTCACTTTATCCCTTAATTTTATTACATTATCTTTGACACTAAGGTCAAACCCCCACCACACAAGCAAACCAGTGGGGAACACTCATTTCAGATGTCTTCTGCAATCGATTTGTTGGGTTTTGTGAGGTGTTCCATTCCTTTCAGGTACACCTCAGTCACATTATTGACTGTTGATTGTATGTGAACTGTAAATCTTTCCACCTCCAGCCAGACCAAATCAATATAACGGAGTATCTACTTGTTACACAGTTTGATGGGGGAGGCCTCTGCTCTGATCTGACTGGGTAAGCTTCCTTTCCTTTAAACATTCGTTCACTTAAAATGTGTTCCTTTGCCAGTCAGCGTGGGGCTTCAGGCTGCTATCTTGTAATCTGCAAACTGGTAAGACTGCTACAAAACAGTGTATTCTCCTCATATCTCTTGTCAAGCAGACAGGAGACTCAATAACACCCCAACCGGTTTGTGTAAATCATAACTCACCACACAGGTGAGAGTAACATGGACTAAGAGGATGTGGGGACATTATTGACTTCTGTCTAAGTCGATGACACTAACCATTCTTCATTCTCCTCCTGTGCCTCCTGGAAAATCAACCTGGTTGAAGAGAATAATCATCCTTCTCCACCTCGGCCTCGTAGCCTCAGTGAATGCACAAAAAAAAAACAGACTTTTCCCTTCTCTATCTCAGCCCTTTGTTTTTTTAATTAATTGATTTATTCCATTAAATATTGTGAACGTTCCCTAATGCGTTTAATTGGCCCCTCAAGCAACTCACAAACGAACGTTGAAAGCGTCACGACTCTAGTCCACTCAAACTGTGTGTGTGTGTGTGTGTGTGTGTGTGTGTCAGGAAAAGTTTTACATCTTAACAAAACCCCTCCTCAGCTGGTGCTCCACTTCAAAACATATTAAGGCATGACAACAAAGAGCAGCTTATATTTTCCAGGCAAAAAAGAGACTTGTTAAAATGTGATCATTTAAAAAACAAAAACTGATTAAGCATTTGTAAACTTTAGTCTTAGGTTATTTTCGAGTTACTTTCGTCATTCACAACTATTGCTCATGTTCTGTTTTCTAGAGTTTTCTAGGCATCTAATACATTTGAATATGAGTGATGCTAGTGCCTATCTGCTTTATTTCTCCTATTGATTCGTTTGCCAGGATAACTGCTAAAAAATAGCTCTGGTCTAAATGTAATTTGGCATGAGTGTCACACATCCGCAGACGTCCCCCATGAAGACAGACCAGATGGCCAGCCGTGCGCCTCGCACTCATCGCATTTTTCTCACTGGAAAGGAGCCCTGGAAATGCATCTCTGACCTGATCTGAGCTCAGTGTGTGTGTCAGATACATGCTGAACTTGTCCTTGGGAACTCATAGTCCAAGCAATATGAAAGTATTGCAACATTCATCAGATTTATCAATTCTCTTTATCACAAAGCCAGCTGTAGACAGGAAGTGCAAATTTACCATCCATCCATCCATCCATCCATCCATCACCCAAGCATTTATCCTGTACAGGGCACCCAAGGCAGGGGACACCCTGGACAGGGCGCCAACACATCGCATGGCCAAAGTGACTGATTTACATGTTAAAAGACAGTTACATATTTGCTATTATTATTATTTTATGTGGCATACCACAATTCTTATTATACTCAGTTGCTTAACACCATTTAGTAATGAATTGGGCCCAGCTCCTAACTAGCCTGAATTCCTCAATGCATGAAAATATTCTGTCAAATTTTGGGCCGCCCCAATCTAACAGTATCATGCAGTTCCTGCAGGTTTTGCATCTTTGCAATAAAAATATTCCCCCAAATTGTTAGACCTCTCACTCCTTCATCCTGAGGAATGAGAGATCCGTGGATTCATACCACGTTCACCAAATTGTGACTGCATCAAATTTGTCAAAACATGTCAAGCTGCAACAAAGGCCGACATGTTGTCATGCCAGGTTGTGCACATCATCCTTTGTGTCACCCAGATTTGATGATCATGAGCCCACGGAAGCCTCATTATCTTCACCACAGCTGACAGGAGAGGACCCCAGAATGGTTCTGCACTGCTGTAACCCACCTGCTTCAGTGTTGGATGAGGTGTCCATTCACCAATGCCCTTCCTTTCACCACTATTGAACTGGCTTCTATTTTTGTCTTTGTGGCCCTTTTTGTTAACCTAAGCAAGTCAGGCCCCTCTCCTCCGATCTCTAATTCACAAGGTGATGTCTCCCACCCAATACCCACTGAGTGGATATTTCCTGATTTTCACACCTTTTCCTGTAAATTCTAGACACCGTAGTGCATGAAAATCACAGCAGGGAGGCTGTTTCTCTGAGATCCCACAATCACCACGTCTGGCACCAACAATCATAACACGTTCAAAAAATATAGAATTCTTAAATCACATTTCATCCTTTCTAACATGTAGAATAACTAAACCTTTTGACCCTGCGTTTATGATTTATTAAAAGTGATTTCAGTCACATTATTTGTCATGAGGATCAGGCTGATAAACTAATGGGTTAACGTGGTCACTGAATGGACAGCAAGGTAAGTCCTTCTCTCCACAGCAGTGGACAGTCATGCTGGCTACAGCTCTCAACCACGTACAGATGTGAACTCAGTGTGAGGCAGCTCTATCTCTCCCACCACACCTCAGCTCTGCACGCGACCCGTGGTGGCTGTCAGGAACCACAAGATTTGGGTCTCTCACAAGTCTCATTCCAACACCATCCCATCTGTTCTGCTGTCCGCCTCTTAACGACACCCAGCGGCTTACGCCAGAGGATCGTCTCCATCTGAGGAGCTTGCTGAATAATGCTCAGCGTCTGCTGGAGAACACAGCTCTTTACAGAACGCAGTGCAATCTGGGTGCCTAAAGGTAGTCCATTTCAAAATACTCAAGGTCAAATTTAAAAGTGTTCAGTAATATTTTAGTCTCATCTGTCATGTCACAGATCAAATGAACGGTCACACGTGATGCAATAAATATACATTTCTGTGTGCTAATGCCATGCAGTGAGAATCATGACATGACCTAGGTGATAACACCAGTCAAACATACCTAGAAAGTCCCCATGTGTGCATGCATGTATGGGAGGCCAACATCACTGTTACATACAACTAGACATAAACAGAGGATGCACAGGATGAAGCTATGCATACTAAGCACACAGTGACAGTTTCATTTTCAAAGTGCTTTAGAGAAATGAAGCTTCTTTTACAGTTGACAGTACTATTAATGAATGGATTATATTCTGTTAACTAGTTATCTGATATTTTCAGTATTCTGAAGGAGCTGTTAATTGCCTTGTATTGCCGGCAGATTTTTAGTGTGTGGTTTTCTCGAAGATCTCCTCCCAAACAACCCACTCACAACTCTTGGCTGGACCAGGGCTTCGTGATACTTACAGGACCCACGTACGCGAGAAGCCTCGCGTTGAGGGGGCTTTCATCTGGGCTTAGCCAGAACTCAGAGTTGTCATCAGATGAGACTGCAAACTGGAAATCCCCTGCAGCATGGAACAAAAAAAAAATTAAGCCAGTCCCATATGATGGTCCAACTGCAAACCCCTGGAAGACCCACCTGCCACACTCTGGTTTGTCACATCTCACATTATAAAACTGATCTTAATATGATGACTTAAGGACGAGGCAATCCTGTGCAGGCATAGAGGTGCTCACTAGGCCACCAGTATCCATCTCTATGACAACAGTGACATCATGGCATGGGGCCAAATCAGGTATCTGACTACTTCAACTCACTGGGGACATGTACGCAGCTCCAATTGTGTCTTACGCATGCAAGTAGTTTGTGAAGCTGTTGAAGATGCAGATTCCGTTCCCAGTTTGGCTGTATAAGCATTTGCTCATCTTTTTCTGACCCAAACACAGAGGGCAAATTTACCCATGACACTTTACTCAGTTTCAAAATGCCGAAAAAGAAATACTCCCTCCCCTCAAAAAAAAAAAAACAGCAGTAAAATATATTCACTCACCATCTCTGTAAGGGTGAATAAAGCCAAATATTCGGAGGCCGTAATTCTTCCATCTCGGTGCCACTGCCAGCTTCTTCACTGTGGTTCTCAGCTGTAATTATAGATGCATTTTACACACTTACAGTCAAGCAAAAACAGAAATGCAAAGCAGCGCTTTTGATATGATTATAACTCTCGCCTCTCTTGCACGCGCTCAGGGCTTCCTGGAGCTCTAACCAAAAAGCACTGAAGCATATTGATTTGGGGAAAATGAAAACTTTAAATATTGCCTAAAAAACACCTTGCTGATAGGTTATCTTCCTTCAAAAGACAAAAGCCTGTCATTAAAACAAACTCCCCTCTCGACGATCCAAACAGCGTGCTCAGCTCCTCGGAAGCTATCGTCGCGGCTAACAAAAGCTTACGTGAGGATAGAGAGGGAAGTGGAGGTTCTTCCGGAGCTGAGACACAGAGGAGCCACACCAGTCCTCGAACACGTGCAGGTTGGCTTGGCCTTTGTACTGCGGAGAGAGCACGGGAAGACTGGCTGATCTAACAGGGACGACACAGCTAACGAATCGTTATCACCCAACAGACATTAGACAATAGGCAGCTTGCTTCAGGTTAACATGAGGGCACACAGAGTGGAAAAAGAACAAGTAAACCAACACTCCAGGAAACCAAAAAAAAAATGGATATAAAGTTTTTCAAATGACTTTTTCCGTGTACAGTCCTCCAAGGACGGCTCCTCAGCTCATCTGCCTTAATTGCGCTCTCCTGCGTCGCAATCCTCTAAACAGTACCAATGCCTCACAATCAAATTACTGCATCTGCAAAAAAAAAAGCCACTCACAACCTTGTCAGAATAAAGAACACAGCCCGTCCGGTACTTTCCACAATTCTTGCTTCCCACAAACGAAACCGAATCACTCAGGAAGATGAGATTGCATATAGAAATCTGCATAGAGTAATCACGTCCTTCGCTCTATTTAAAATAGTATAGTGTCAGCATGCTAGAAGTGTGGGCAGCTTGTTGACCTTGGAGCTCCAGAGATGTTTTCTCCTTACTGTGGAGTTTTTGCATGTCCTCTCCACCATTCTCCTTACGCTCTTCCTTCCTCTACTCCACTGTTTTATTTAGTCCACACTGACGACTGCAGAGTCATGTCTTGTCAACATTTAAGAGCCAGCCAGTCATCTTCTATACATCTTCTCCTGTTAAGGGTCATGGGGACGCCTGGAGCCCACCCCACAACACATAGGGCGCAAGGCAGGGCACACTCACACACTACGGGCAATTTGGAAACACCAATCAACCTGACCTGCATGTCTTTGGACTGTGGGAGGAAACCAGAGAACCTGGAGAAAACCCACCAAGCACAGGGAGAACATGCAAACTCCACGCACACAGACCCAGGGCAGGAATCAAACCCCAGGCCCAGAAATGCAAGGCGAAAGAGCTAACCACCACGCCACTGTGCCGCCTATACATTTAAGAGTTAAGCAATTTAATTTGGGGGTAAAGTTGTTGTGAAATGTGCTATGTAAAACTGAACTGAGTGGGACTGAAATTAACTGAAATGCACAATCCAATTGCATTGTGACAGAAAACATCGCCTGTTCTGATTGGTGGTTACCATTGTTATTTTATGGCTTTTATTGCTGTGGATTACACACGTGAAGTGTCTGGTCCTCAGGAAGAATATGCATAATTTACAGCAGCAGTTATTGTTATTGTGTACATATACACGTCACAACAATGTCCTCTGCATTTAACCCATGGCCCTGGGGGGAAGCAGTGGGAGCCATATGCAGCACCCAGGGAGCTAGTGCTGGGTCTTGCTCAAGGACACGCCTGGCAGGTAGGCTGAAAGTTGAACCAGAAGACTTCCACATTCCGGCCTGATGCTCTACCCATTAAGCATGCAGGTTGCTCTTCTCTGACACTCACTCCTTACCCCCCCCCTCCCCCACAGTGTGCACATACACACCTTTGTAAGCCTCCATGTTTGCCTTTCAGTATCTCTCGCTGTTTGCATCTGCAATCCTACATTTAGAAAGGACATCCAAGATAAGACAGTGGGTCCCAACTCAACTGTACCATCTTGTTCCACTGGGGGGAGCTCTTGTTCTCCACCCCTGCTGTCCAGGCTTCGGACTGCGTGTCTTCAGCAAGGAACCATTAATGCATAAGTCTTGTACATATCCCCAACTTCACATGGAAAAAATAAAACCATGTGTCTGCAAACAATGTTTCCTTTCATAGCAACCTGTACATATCTTTAGGCTTATTTCATAATAGAAAAACTAATATATCTTTCCAATGTTCCTCTTCAAATGCCTACTTAGATGTTTAATGGCTGCCATGGAGACAACCTATACAACCATCAAAGCATACTTTTTTGTAACCAAGGAAACGTGACCAGTTTCCTCCCTGCGTGGATAAGCAGAGTGGCCAGTTCACTCCTTGACCCACACATCGTAGGTGCCAATCACACTACAGGGCAAAAATCCACACCATGTCATTGGCTCCTCCGGCTAAACCCAAATGTGTTAAAATCTGGGATGAGCTGAAAACAGGGCCAGCTAACAGAGCCCTCCACACCAGGCTGGATTTGCATTCATTCTCCAGCTTCCTTTCGTCCAGTAAGGGATCTCTTTACTGCAGCCCAAAAGGATCTTCAAAGAGTTCACAGCCACGCTCATGCGTCTGCTTACTTCCTATCCCAGCACAAAAAAATCTTGTATTGAAATGCAGCATTCAGCCATGTGCAGCCTGACGTTTGTTAAGACGCACATGATCCACACATGACGCTTTCACACACCTTAGGAGTAAGGAAGCGCTCTGACTGGACCTTGCAGCTACAGTACAGAGAAAACTGTGCCTCCCGTCAGTACGTACAGCCTGCGCTCACAAGCCACTGAAAAACCACTTCCATGCTCCATTCCCCCTGCTCCCTTTAGCATCCCACTCAACTTCAAACAGGTCTCACAATTGACGGTCCACCCCCACACCCCAGTAATGCCCACACTATGTACTACTGCACCACCTGTCATTCCAAATGACCCACAGTGGCTGTGAAAAACTAGGCGGGGGGGGCTAATGATTCACAGGCAGAGGGAGCCACAACACCCTCTCCTGACGTTACAGCTTTTTCCTGTCTCTTCAAACGTGAATCCCTATCACTAGTCTCACCCCCCACACTCACCCCTCCCCCCAAAAGAACACCATCTGTCTGACCCCCAGCACCTCCAAGCTCACCTTTCCTATTCCTAGCCCAGGGCAGGCTGTTGTGTTGACAGGGTGGTTAGGGGATGAAGGCAGGGGCCCCGTGCTCTGAATCAGTGCTAATTAACGCTGGTGACAACTCGCACTCTTTACGCTTTTGTTTACATGCATGCTCACGTACGCAGCTGGAAGAGGCGCTGCAAGGCTGAGCTGCCAATCGGTGCTTATGCTCTCCTGTTTATTTTATGCGGCACACGGCATGAGCTTTCAGAACTGCAACCACGGCAGATAACAACCTGATCAGAAGGTTTTTCCCCACAACATTCAGTGCCATTTGCAAGTCTTACTAAAAAGTAAGACTACACAAAAACTTTTTTTAAGAACAGTTGGTGGTGTCTGCATATGCTGTATGCATTTACATTCAGTCCATTAAAGTGACAGATGGGTAGGCAATGTACAGGTGAGATTGTAGAGCTATATTCTGTATAGGCTGGTCTATTTTAGCAGCTAAACAAAGAGAGAGCACAATGCACTGCACATGGGGTGATGAATTTTTTTTCCCTCTTCTGGACCAGGAGGATACCTCCCTTGGGAAATCACTAGAGGTCAGGTGATAAATTCCTGTGGGGAGAAACCAGCTCACAGAGACAAGACCACATGCAAAAGGACAAATTAATCAACTCGAGCTTCAGAAACAAACGCTGCATTTGAAGTGTTGTTATTTTCACATCGAAATTTTTAACTCTCTCATCGTACTTGGTTATTCTAAGTTGTCCGTAAGATTTCATACAAGCGCAATATTGCTGATGCAAATTTCCGTGGCGATTTCGAAAATGCCCTTGCTTGGTGTACAGCCACATGACGCTATATGACAATGAGCCACAAGCTGCAGACCCCTGAAACCACCGATGTAATCAGTACATTAAACACACCTCGCATATAATACTTCACACACGTCTTACCTCTGGTTTCCATGGCAACCGGTTCTCCTTCTGACTGAGGGACTTCCGGATCTCCGCCGCGTTTCTGCTCTCCTCCCCAAACGCGTTCGTCTCGTCCTCCTGCAGGGACAGAGGGAAAGCTCTGCATCTACAGGCCAAAGCCAGTCCAGAGAAAGGGGGGGGGGGGCGTGCGTTTCCTCTTACACATACAATGAAAGGTTTGTTCTTTACTGCTTCTTAAAGCAGAATATGAATGCAAGCATTACCAAACCATCATTGTAAAACAATTTCTTTCTCCACATCCAATCCATACCATGGCAGAAAGCACAAATTATACAGAGATATGCAGTACGTTGTATTAGGGCCGTGTGTAATATCGCAGTTAGAGCAGCACAAAAGAACAGCAGGGAATGTATTCTTTTTATTCCTGGAATTGGCAAGTTTAGATGCTAACCCTGAAGGGGGACAAAGCCTATTAAAAGATAATGTCTACACTTAAATGCAAGTACAGGTGTCTTTTAAACACCTACATTTCAAGTTTGAGATAAACATTAGGAGCTGGTTGTCTTTTTATCTTTAATATATTACTTCCTTTTCTTCCACACTGGATTGTTCAAGCTCCTTTACTTACAATAGAATTTATTACAGCAAGCATGTTTCTTACAATTAACAAACAGAGCTTTAAAAAGATACAATTTTAGATTACTGCAAATATGTAATCTGTTCATTTTTGCTTTAAAATTCTGCTTCTAATTTATATAGAGGAATGATTCTTAAATGGCTCAGTTTTCTTGCTTCCAGATAGAACTTCATGTTAGGTAACACAGGACAAGGACATGTATAAAATATTTTTAAATAAAATTGATATCCATTTATTAAGACATCTTAATTCCCCATTTTATATTCAAACATCTTTACTGACACCTTAAATCACTTCTCATATCTCATCATAATACTATTGTCACAAAACTCTTATGTCCTTACCATGTTATCTGTTCTTAGCACAATACTTATATTAGAATAACAGGAAGTCTATATTTGCTGCCATTTTTTTAAAACCCCCCTGAACAACACTCTTGTCCACATGTTTCAAGCGTTTTAAAATTATGGTATAAACATTAGCCTACATGATAAGGTGAAAACAAAAACATGTCTATCAAACTAGGATTTTAACATTTAAAAGAAAGAGAATTCAGGGTGGTATAACTGAATTCAATGTGTACCATATGGTGTCACAAAAGATGTGTGGAAGAATTCATGAAGCACACGTTGAAAAGGTGAACGTTTTGGCAAGATAGACACTGTACAGAAACACAGTGTGTACTGAATATTTGAGGAGGGGATTTTGAAAAACAAATGAATGTACCCTGTAGTCTGACCATACCTGTGTAGGTGCTGAGGAAATCACAGCAGGGCTGTCACTGCAAAATTGTTCCATTACACTGATTTTATTTTGTGTGTCTGAGGAAATAAAGCCATTAACTACTATGCATGTTCTTTGATGATCTAATTTATACGGATTGTGCAAGAACAACATGATGTATACAAATGATGCTACCTTGGAAAAACACCTCATTACATTAATTCAGCCGCAAGCAAACAAAACAAAATGGTAATATAATATGCAGGAGTTGTGCAACCAATTTCAATTTACAGGATATTTTTAGAGGCACATTTACATTAAAGTATCCTATTTATTGTTTCTGCAGCATAAAAGCTAAGTTGCCCGAATAAAGGCCAACATGGTGTCTAGGACGTGGAATCGCAATTTTACACTGTATTTATCATAGTTTTATAACCACCCTCGCATTAATACCTTAAAAGAGAAAACTGTACCGTTACGAACAATAGGTAATAAAATAACGCTGTCAAACATTTAACCCGTTTGAAAGATATGCCATCAAATGGTGAGCGCTTGTTTTAAAATAAAGAACACGTATTCAGAAGTTGAAATTGCTTAGGTTTCGTTAATTACAAAGACTGAATTCACACTTAAGGGTCAAAAACACTCGTAAGGCAGTAATATTTAACACTCAAGCGCTCAGGGAACTAAACTGGGAATACAAAACCAAGACAACATAAAATATATAATAGCCGTTGAAAATTGCGTTTATTTAATTCCAATATGGGGCAATAAGGAACAATAAGGAACGTTACGGACACATTCGGTCTTTTAAAAAATAGTCGGTATATACTAACTGGAATAGACAAGCCTAGCTTTGATGACAATTTAATTGTCTTAACAATTTATCAATTTATTTATTTTATTTATTTATTTATTTATTTATTTGGTCTAGCATTTATTTTTATATTAGGTACTTTTTACTGACTGACTGTCTTGCAGACAAAAACATTTAGTTCATTTGTAAATATATTTCGTGCGCACCGACCAGTCAGACTAACCCACACAAACTGTGCCGCAATATATGTTGTATTTGTGCAAGGCTTATTCATTAATGACTTCTCAGCCGCCAGCCACAAAGGGACATTTCAGCAGGCGAAATTTAAGCGAGGAACAAAGGCGCTATTTACCCGTGCCCAAGGTAGCACGAGCCGCAGAATTGTTTCAGCTTCCGCTGATTATTCGTTCGCAATTAATCGCCAGGCAGTGTGAAGAAGAAACGGCTCAAGTAAATAGTGCTACATGCTGTCAGTAAAGCAGCCTGATAGAAAAGTACCAGTTCATTCAAGAGAAGATTAATGACAATGATAAATATGACTAAAGAGCTTTAGGACACAAAGCGCTGAGAACGTGTAGCAAATGTATCTGCCGCCAGGGAAAATGTAAATTAGTAAGATAATACACTCAATTTGCATTTATTTTCAAGAAATGAGACAAATGGAATCTGAAAAGCTGGACCAAAGCTAAAGGAGAACTGTTCTTATTAACTGGAAAAGAAATAGACAAGCCTAGCTTTGATGATAGACAATTTCATTATGTCTTATCAATTTTATAGTTTTTTTTTAGCCTAGCATTTATTTTTATATTAGGTACTTATTTACTGACTGACTGTCCTGCAGACCAAAACATTGTGTTCATTGGAGAGGGCTTTGAGACTGAGGACTGTAGCTGAGTAAGCCAGTTCAAATCTGTCTGGTGAATAATGCATCTGGGGGAAAAAAATGTTGCAATACCATTAGGCCATGATGCAGAGTTAATTAAAGAAAAAGGCAAAGGCAATGAAATTCAGTGCCACCTCAGCTTAAAGATCACTGGTGCAATCGAGTATTTCCACGGTGGCAAGAACAGATAGAGAGCGGGGCCCAGCTACAGACTGAGGGTGCAACTGAGGCAAAAATATCTGATAATATTCATAAATCCATGTACTGCCACAGGTCACCTCGCATTTGAACAGATGCTTTTTATTTGCAACTTGAAAACTGTACGTCACAAGATTTCTGCTGGTTTTCTTAGGATATATTCTTAAGACAAATGAAAGACCCAGGAGCGTAAATTTATACGTGACATTCTTTATACCTCAAACCAATGTGACTAAATCAGATCCGGCATGTAATCTTAGACAAATTTTTTTAATGACAGACATAAAGATGAAAAAAAAAACAATAATATGTTAAGAAACCCAGTTCCAGTAAAATGAAAAATTAAGATAACTGAGCCCATAACACACATGGGTGCTCATGAAACTCTATATTTTCCGTGTGTTGCAAGCAGAGGCAGCGTGGCACGTCCCTTACTGCTCTTCTCGTATCAGTACCGGTGTGGTCTGCTGACTCATGCGGCTCTAGCCTGAGTGCTGGTATACCTGTTACTCCGTGAAGGTCTTGATATGAGCCACACACTTACAGCAGAGCTTTCTTTCCAGAAACTCAAGGTAATGTAATACTGTAGCAAGCTGGTAGAAACCCACGGTTGTCAGAACAAGAGTCCGATTAGTTCCCTGTGCGAGAGACCTGCACCTTTAGCTCAGTGGGCTAATCCTGTTATCTGGTAGCTCTGTGCAGCTTGTGTCTGCATGGTTCTGAATTTCAGCACTGCTGACTTCGTTACAGAACCAACAGTAATTAGCCTTGTGGTAAAGGTCATTACAGCTGTTAAAAATTTTGTGGTTTTTAAAGCCCAGGAGGGGACTCTGAAATGGTAGTACACCTGTGAGAGGTTCTGGACACAAAGATTTGAGGAATGCAGTGCATGATAAGACACGGCTTGTGTACAGTATCTACTGTACTAAAAATGCAAAGGTGAAGGGTTACTGACAATGCAGCCTGCAAGGAGATATCAGAAGAAAGTTTGTATAACGGCAGCTGACACGATTTAAACAAAAGGACATGGCTACAGAACTAGACAGAACAGTTTGCACCATAGTTCAAGATGGGTGTTTGTTTTCAAACAGTCTCTGTTTAGGATGAAAGTTGCCATGGATAATAATGCAGATACAATTTGTCAAGCATGAAGCTAAGCTGGCCATTTTCAAAAAGGAAGGAACGGAAAAGTGATTGTAGCCACGTAAAGTTACCTGGGTGTGCTGAGAGGGCAAGGCTGCTGCTGCACAAACTGCTCTGAAGCGCAAAAATTGTAAAACACCGTGTGAAGAACACCAAGTCGCAAAGCCCAGCATCACACAAGCGCACAAGCAGGAGTGCGTGCGCTGGTGTTCCAAGGACGGCAATTAGCCCTCCTGCCTTCAGCTTTTCTCTTTCTGCCATGTCATTTTGTAACGACAGCACTCGCAAAACCCTGTGCGCCTTGCAACCATACGCAGAGAAACGCCACAATGCAACAGAGAAGGCGGGCGTGTCCATCACTGGCAAATGCCAAATACTAACTAAGCAGAATAAAAAAGCCAAGATTCAGGGGATCTTTCTACCGCAGTTTTGGGAAGCTCTGCTGCTTTTTTTTTAAGAGTTTTTTTAAGTGCATTTTGCGTTTATTCTGCATTGGTGAAAACTACACACAGCCTGAATCTCTAATTCACCCTGCACGTCCTTCAGTCTGTTGTGTAGAAAAACTTTAAAATGATCCATATAACAGATTTACACATGCCTTAGAGAGATGACTAGTCCACACCGGAACACTCCGCATTGTGGCACTGATCCACCTTATCTATATTAATAGAAAATGAGAGAAAATGCACATCTGGAGGTTCCAATTTTTTAAAAGAAGATTATGGAATCTGCCTTCCAGGTTTTAAACAATGGATTGTGATGGTTGCTATGAAACCCACTAACGCTACAATGCCACGTGATCCTTTTCAATAAGACCTAATCAGCATATGCACAAGGCTTGAACAGTGTCTATCCACACAAAAAGCAATGAAGGATCGAAACAGTCTTAACAAACTGTCATTATACTGTTACATTCAAAGTGTCATAGACCTTTCCTCAGGTCCCAAAACATTCAAAACAGATGATGCCAAAAATCACCTTAGGTGTAATGTTCAAGAATATTCTTTACCCACCTAAAAAAGCCTAAAAATCATTTTTTTTCTACCTTCTCTGGCTGACTGAGGGTTTGACGGAAGCGTGTGATGTTAAGCTAACCTTAAAGGTCATACAACTCCTTCAAAAATCAATGACAATGGACTTGTGCCTTCAAGCGAGCTACAATTATCCCTGGATTCACTTAAGTGACAAAATAAATTGAGAAGAATGTTTGAATTCATACAAAGCAGCAACTAATGCAACGAAACGTTACGTATGTAAACAGCTGGCTGACGTTTTGTCTTGTTGGGCTCAGATATCTGATTTCAGTGTGAGAGCAAATGTGTCCCTAAAAATATAAAAACCATGTGACGGTTCCACTCTCCCCAGTTTCATTCACGACCTTCATACTGTGTAATCTGCTGCCTTAGGCTCACCTCTGTGTCTTCTTTCCTGCCTGAGGTGTGATTCCAAACACTCCATCACACAGACCTTTCCAAAGTCCCTAACTGAAGTAACCGTCCATCATGGGGATAGTCTGGAATACTCCGGAAGGTTCCAGCAAACATCAATCCATTACATCTCTTACCCTTGAAGCCAACATGCCCCAAGAAGGTTTTAACAAAACTGCATCCTCTCATTTTTACTCGGACCAGCACGCTTTATATGTGTAAGGCGGTGTACAGCTGCCTATAAAAACATGTAGAAATATTAACATGACATAAATGATTAGGGTGGTCTACACGCACCAAACATGCAAGTCTGTTAAAAAAAGAAGTTTGTCAAAGTTGGGGAAATAACAAAGTGTGTATTCCAAAGAGATTTCGCTAATCCATTTCACTCCTTTAAACCTGTCACGTCCCTCAACAGGATGTGACGGTAAAACTGTAAATTAAACACCTATGAACCACCTTGGGAATAAAACAGCAAAATACCCGTAAAGTGAAAGTCTACACTTAAGTTTTGGAATTAGGACTGTGTCGCGTACTCTGGCACATTTTTCATCTTTTCACCGCCCCCTTTCCATTATGTCTACAATATGTTCATAACCAGGAGTCTTCAAAGACATCAGTAATTAGCTGTGTGAATGTGTGTGTGTGTGTGTGTGTGTGTGTGCACGATGACAAACGTGATGACTCTTGATGAAGCACAAAGGAGCAAGTGTATATGGTGGCAGTGACAAGACAAGAGGTCCCTCCAGCACGCAGACGTTGACAAAGCGAGACCATGGTTTTTAGGATGGTCCTTCTTGGGTCCAGGGTGCTGATATAAATCAACATAAGCCTTCGCCAGTGGCCGTTCCTCATCTGGAGATGGTGTGTTATAAATTAAAGGCAGACACCCGGCCAGCACAGGGGACATGCCCTCACATTCTCGTGTCTTATAAATGACTAAGTTAGTTTCTTAAAAATAAGATATTGGTGTTAAATTACGGAATTACACTGCATAATGCATGTAGAACTGATAACTCGTCCACAGATGGCCACTTCTAGTTTAGTGTCATCAAGGTATGGAAGCACATACCTTGGGCTTATGATAAATTTTACCATGGTATGTGTCATTTTACACTTATATTTTCTAAACCAAGAAAATTATATACAAATTCCACCCACTTGAATCACTAATGGCAACCAAAAAAAGTGTTGCATTCAATAATATTTATTTGTATGAGAATACAATGGAAATTGTATTGTTTACAACAATGCCATGGTAATTCAGCCCAACATAAAGATATGTACTTCTTATCTGATACAATGTTCATTGCTAAAGAGATAATATCACCCATTTTTTACCTTTCTTTACAACTCTGTCTGTGACCACAAAATATATTGGAGAATCGGTTCTTGTTTTGTTCGCTTCACACTCAACATGCATCAAAACACATGTGAAACATGATTATTTAATGCTGCCAATAAGTTTGGGCATGTTAAGCCCATGTCCACCAAACAGATCCAGTTATACAATTTTTCCCTCTTGTCTTGTTCCACAGTAGACTGTGTTTTGGTGTAAGGCCGTGCAAACTGAACACTTACCAACTTGGGAGTAAAGTACTTTCATGCCTTTAAGACTAAACTCCATACTAAAATTTACAAAGAATAATTGCATCCTAAAAGACAGTAATCCCACCACAAACATTACAGCAACCATCCCGTGGGACACAAGTAAATATAAAATTCTGACACACAAGTGCAAAAAGAAAGAGGGGAGGGGATTTCACTAAACAGTTTTTCCACATCCATTATTCATTATACCCAAGTGATATACATTGTCTTTGAAATAATTCCTGAGGGAATGCATTAGAAAAATAAAAATCACTTTATTCTTGCTCTGCCATCTCAGTTTGGGGTCTTCTTTCAGTGACACTGAGTGAAATTCAAGAACAATGCTTTTTTAAGTGGAAATATTGCTTTTAAAAATGTGACAATATCACGTCTAGTTTTGACATTCGTTTTCCAGACTCAGTCTGTCCTCATTGCACTATTAGCTACTTCACTGTACTGTGTTTCTGCTAACCTGTGGCGGCTCAAATTTCAGATAAAACGTGTCCTGTGCTGCAGAGTAACAGCATTTTATTTTGGATGATCACCTTTCATGTAAGAATTACAGACTAGTGTGTTCTCAAAATACACCAGTCAGCAATTCCAGGTCAAGAAGTGGGGTAAAAAAAATCCTCCTCATTTTCATCTCACAAGTTTCTCATTTCTCATGTGTCCACGGGTGCTGGATCTAAGTTAGCTTCAAAGAAAATGTCTGGATTTTCACTGCCCCCTCACATCTCTGTAACCACACACCCATATTCAGACCGTGAGGTGTATCTTAAAGGGTATGGGGGAAAACAGATTAGGTGTTTGCTGTCTTTTGTGGAGGTGGGCCTCTGAATTTATGTAACATTTTTCAAACAGGTAAGACCATCAGATATCAATGTCATCTGTGACCACACCCTTTCAAATCACCTGTGTGTTGCATTGTGGGAGAACCTGTAACCTCTAAAGAGAACAGAGTCTCGAAACAGAAAAGATACAGATTTAGATGCAGGTCCCATTAGATATAAGAAATGTAGATCGTGGTTTGATACATAATAAAATGGCATGATGCAGAAAAGCATCTTGTCTGTCTTTCTCTCTTTGTCTTTCTTTCTTTCCTTTTCTCTCTCTCTGCCTCCCTCACTCTCTCTCTCTGCCTCCCTCACTCTCTCTCTCTATGCCTCTCTGCCTCTCTCTCTCTCTCTCTGCCTCCGTCTCTCTCTCTGCCTCCCTCTCTCTCTCCCTCTCTCTCTCTCTCTCTCTGCCTCCCTCTCTCTCTCTGCCTCCCTCTCTCTCTCTCTGCCCCTCTCTCCCTCTCTCTCTCTGCCTCCCTCTCTCTCTCTGTCTCTCTGCCTCCCTCTCTCTCCCTCTCTCTCTCTCTCTGCCTCCCTCTCTCTCTCTGCCCCTCTCTCCCTCTCTCTCTCTGCTTCCCTCTCTCTCTCTGTCTCTCTGCCTCCCTCTCTCTCCCTCTCTCTCTCTCTCGCTCTCTCTGCCTCTCTCTCTCTCTCTCTCTCTCTCTCTGCCTCCCTCACTCTCTCTCTCTCTCTCTCTGCCTCTCTCTCTCTGTCTGTCTCTCTGTCTCTCTGCCTCCCTCTCTATGAAAGAACACAACCTGCTTTTGTGACTGACTACTCTATGAAAAATCCCCAGCAACAAAACAGTTGGCAGCCCAGGAACAGGTTGCACCAGGCTGCAAATCAGTCATATGTGAAAACTGAGGCCTGGACACAACACAATGACTGAGGGGTTAAAGCTTCCTCTCACATCTCTCGTCCATACCTGTACATTCGTTTCCACAAGGTACCTTCAGCTATCTGAGGGTTTCTCACGCTCCCCTGTGTCTGCTGGCCACGAGCACTTGGCGTAAACTTGCTGAACCTCAACGAACAGACGCAACGTACTAATTAGGCGGCATCAGACACTACAGTGATTAGGAACATGGTCATGTGACCCGCAGGCTCCCAAGGCCAACCGGCAGATGAGGTTGAGTCTCAGGAGCACACAGCAGGTGTTCTACCTGTAACAGTCGAACCAGACATAGCTACTGTAGGATAAGACCACTGGATTCTAAAAAAAGCCATATTGTAATACTAGTGAGCTTCACATGTAGATCAGAGCTTCTCAGTCACAGTCCTGGGGGACCCCAGTGCGTGTGGGCTTTCATTTCAGTCAAGTTCCGCTTTTAATTGAATCTTAATCTCAATTAAACATTATTGACTTTTTCCTGTAATCACTAGGTCAACCCAGAAATTGTCACAAAGCTTTATTCATTTTTAATAATAATTTTAAAAGCATGACAAAGACTTAGTTATGGTATATTTTTGATATTTTAATCCATTTCTTGATTGGTTTCTTGAAGATCACTTAAGTCACTGCTCCTCATTAAGCACTCTGTGTTATTGGCAGCTGCTTGTGTTATTTATTATTACAAAATGAATACAATTAATGATCACTGGTTTGAATTAAACACCACGCCTAATTATCCAGACATTTCCTGCTCTGACATTGCATTTACAGGGACACTGCAGCGTGATTTAAATTTTTTTGTACACATCAAGAGTCTAGTTTTTAACTTTCTTTTTTAAACTCCCTATATTCTCTAAAATAATTTAAGACAACTACATGCAGACAGATGCAAACGATCAGGAGGACTGCAGAGAAGAAACGTTGTAATTGATTTTTAATTAAGATAGCGGTCAAATTTATGAGTGAATTGGTTGAAAGAAAAATCTGCAGCCACTGTGGTCCTGCAGGACCGTGACTGAGAGCCAGCAGTTACTGCACAGCACACAGGCTCCATACTGGGAACGTTTAAAAACCCTTTACAAGCTTTGCAGAAGGCAGAGGCCACCTCAGCCATTCAACATTTTATAAATCCAATTAAATGCATTATTCAGTTTCATGTATATGAAGCCATCTAATGTTATGTCAGAGCACATGCAAACATAGTGGTTTTTATAGGGGACCAGGGAAAAAAGCTGCATTTATGAAAAAAGCAATAAACAAGTACAGAACACTCTACACTCCTAATGAAGAAGCCAATATATAAGCAAAAATAAGAATAGGAAAAAATGTCTATCTGTTAGAAAACATGGTTAGTATTTTCAATCTACATTCCACCATATTCATAAATTATTGTGCACACAATGCACAATGGACATTACACTTTTGCATTTTTGTATTTGTATTTTTAATTATGGAAAGAATTAAGATTTGACAAAGGGGAATTTGATGAGAAGGTGAAACTGTGCTAGGAATGGTGGATCAATCAAACATCTTATCATGAAGAAAAGTACATTCATTACACAAGGGGCGAAAAGATGTACCTGTTAAATTCCACAGCTTCCTAGCTATTTTTGTTGTGATACATAAAAGCCAAATATATCTCTAGTTTAAACTCTAAATAAATCGACAAAAAGAACTTCCAAAGTACTGTACATAACATCATTACTATTACATGTATGTACACGTCATTACATGTGCATACACCCATCTTAGCACTTCCTTTGATAAAAAAAAATAATTTCTCCAAGTCTTTCTAGATGAAAAAAAAAGTTTTGTTGTATTACAGAAAATCAAACAAAGCACAAATAATACATCCTGTGATTAAAGGCATATAAATGGATGCACTACCCTGAATTCAAGGTCTATTGGGCAACCGTGTCACAGAGTGGAGGCTGAGTTGAAAATTACAGGTAATTTATCATCAAACACCACCAGAAGCAGTCGGTCCCAATGGGCGGAAATTGTGCTAGAGATCGAGAATGTTAAAATGTGCAGGAGACACGCGTAAGGCGACGCTTGAGTGATGACTGCAGGAGTCCCTGAAAGACATGGGCATGTCACAGTGGGCTCTCATAAAGAAGCCCCTCTGTCATATTGTGCAACTTTAATAGCTTCTCTTCACCTGGAAAACGACAAAAACGCACCCTGAGCTGATAGGAGAACGAGCCCATCTCATAAGCTAAATTGGGATAATTATTACCTTCACGACATTCTTATGGTCAGACTTCAATACGTTTTTTTTCTGAGCAGGCAGTACCTTTGAAGCTCTACTCTGCTCAAAACCTTTCCCGTGACCGTGACTTTCTGACTGAACCCTCGCCAATGGGCACACCGCTGGAGACTGTCAGGACGGCCTGCCTGGGCGCCTACTCCATCTTCACTGTTGGCAAACCGAAACACGTTTATGGACAGGAATACATCACAGTCAATCTGACAGCCTCAGCAACACCACAGCATCACCCTCAGTTTGTTATTGACAAGGCTCAGGGCAAAATATTTACTGTACAGCACAAAAAGCAATCTAAGTTCACAATATGGTGAGACGCCCTTCTTTTATTAAGAGCTGTAAACCTGTCTGTATGATTTCTCTGTGTTTCACTGGGAGCAGATATGTTTAGCCAAAATCAAAGGCTTAAATTCAAAACAACCTTATTACTTGTCTTTCATTTATATGTGTGTGTGTGTGTGTGTGTATGTACATGTTATATATGACAAAACGCCATGACAAAGGCAGGAGCATTGACTGCAGACCTGATATTTAGGTTTGCTCGCCAATGTTAAAATGCATGTACAAACAGAGTGCTTCATTATCTGTGTCTTCTTTCAGCAAAGCGTGGCTCCTGTGAACAAAATCAGATGCAAAAGGATTCACCGCATATTAAAGACTCGAGATGAGTGGGCGATGTAGCAAAAACTGAAAAGTTTTGAACAGTGGTGTAATGTAACAAAGTAATAGTACTTCATACTTAAGTACAGTACTTGAGCATTTTTGGAGAGTATCTGTACTTGAGTTTTTAAATTTATGCTGACTTTTGCTCAACTACTTTTCTGAAATAAAATGCATATTTTTACTCCATTTCCCACTTGGCATTTTCATTATTTAGTATAAAAAAAGCTCCAAATTTTTAGTTTTCAGTCTGAGTTCAGCATAACAAACTCAAACAGGTCAAAAGAGCAGCAGAAAGAAGCTAACATGGATGCAGCAGCATCCTCCATGTTCAGTTCATTTCAGTTAGATTATAGTTTAAATTTTAAAGGCCTAAGTTTTTACAGTGCTGTGAATGCTATATATATATATATAATGTGTTTTTTGTTTTAATTTTAGGTAGTGCAATAATTAATCATTTGGAAAAGAAGGCCATATGAAATAAAAATGTGGACGTCTTCAAATTCTGACTGCTTTTTTAACAAGATACTTTAACACTTTTATACACTTATTCAGAAATGACTTTTGATACTTAAGCACAGTTAATAACAAATACTTTCACACTTTCACTTAAGTAATATTACATTGGATAACTTTGGCTTTTACTGAAGCATTTTTGTAGCAAAACATCTGAACTTTTGCTTAAGTGTGGCTTTCAGGTACTTCATTCAATGCTGGTTTTGACAACCAGTGGTGACCTGGCACAAACACCTGTGTCACGGTTGTTGAACACCAAGGTCCCATAATGACAGAGGGCCCCATTGTTCTGTGTATTCAGATATGGTTGATCTTAGTGCTTGCTGTGGTACTGAAGTGTGGTAAGTTTCTTGAGCATGCATTGTACTGTACTGTATAATGCAAGCAGTTCTACATCTATGATTTAACATTCATTCACTGACTCTACGTACTTTAAGGACTTTCAATTCAGCAGTCCTCTTATTTAGCAGCAGACACTGATGGTCTTCAAGTCACTTAAAGGCTATTGAAAATATTAGAGAAACTCTTTAAAATGTCTCCCAGCAGCAATTAGAAATAAAAAGCAAAGGCTTCTGCAAAGATTAATCAATATAGCCCTTTTGCAAGTAACATTTTTTCATATATTCTGCTCACATTATAAATTAAATCAGACGATTCCATCAAACGTGCAGAATTAGGTCCCACTGATCGTGATTTATGTAATGAGGTTCTAAACGACAGCTAACGATGCATATCTGGTCAGCCATGTGGGATTACGTCACAGAAACTTTCTTGTGACTCACCCAGTTGGGCCGCAGAGCCAACAAACAAACAACCCACCCCCTTCAGTTTCGTCAACTGTAACAAATTATGAAGCAACATAGTGATATGGACAAATAATTTAGAGGAAGAATGGACGTGAGAAATGGCAGAGTTAAGACAAGTCGAACATTTCCTTGGCTCACTCAAAGACCTTTTAGACACTTTGTCCTGAATGGCCTCAACACTGTGAAGATATGGTTGACCTTAGCCCTAATGGGAAAAGACTGGCACTTGTATGATGGAATGAGCTTACTCTTGCTTTGAGGACTTCATCGTCCCTGTCCACATTCTGAAAGCAACTGAGGACACTCAGGGAGCACCTCAGAACTTAAAATCTCATCTTTATCATCTATGCTTCCTTTTACTCCACTGTTTCAAGTCTGTTTGTTTGTACATGTTTTTGTAGCTTATACAACACTTACATTTTATATGTTTATGCTTTTCCATTTACTTGTATGACTTCTGTGACAATTGCTTGACTTAATCCTGTGCACTTTGATGACAAGACAGCACTTACTGTTAGATTCTCTGATACTGTTTGACCTTGTTCGTGACCTGCACGTGTGCTGTTATTCATTGTCAGTCGCTTTGGACAAAGGTGTCTGCTAGATGAATAAATGTTAATGGTATAGATGCACTCCACTGAAAACGTCTCCTATCAGGACTTAATTAAGGAAAGTCGTGGCCCACAATTGAAGGTGATAAAGCTAAAAATAAAACAAACAATGAAACAACCTGCTAACAAAGCCTTTCTGCTGGATATACAAACGAGGAAGAAGAGTACGGTCCTTCTTCAGGAAGTGATGAAGGGTGTGTGATTTGCAGACAGCCGAAGGAGTCGATATAACTCATCTGTCTTGGTTAAAAGCCATGGGGCTCCGGCGACGTTGATAGTCACGTCATGTCCCACGCTCATCCCTGCCAGGCCTAAGCTCCATCCATGAGTCCCCCCCATCCCCCAGGCCTTGCAGGTCATTCTCTACAGGCTACCCTGAAACTCCGAGCTCTCCACCTTTCTTCTCACAGTGATGTAGGATGTACAATCTTCACCTTTCCATTGCTCAGTAAACATGTTCATCCACAAGAATAAACCAATCTTTAAACTTTTACCCATTATTACCTGTGGATATTAACAGTACCTCAGTTTAAATACCGTGTGCTCTGGTGGTGCACCTGCTCAGTGGGAAACAGTAGCAACAAGTTCTGTTCCAATTTCATCCAACTTCTCCATCTCCTCTCTCTCTCACATCCCCTCTCTCTCTTTCTCTCAAAACTCAGTCATTTACAAATTTTGAACTGCCACCTTAGCTTGACTAACCGCTTTCAAACCCTTGTGACCCTCACCAGAGAAGAAAAATAGTGAAAAGTCAGAAGCATTCAGCCTTGTGCAACGCTATAGCATCTCAAGGACACCTTAACACAGCTGTGGCATTAAACACACAAAGTACACACTATATTCACCAGATTAACATTAATCTCCTGAGTGTGATTGTGTTGAGTAACAGCAAACTTAACTGCCTTACAAACATGCAACTTGTGAGCTTGTTCTTCCTGTCCACATCACACTATGTCAAGGGTGCAGATTTGGGTATGGACAGTAGGGACATGTCCCTACCAATATTGTGGAATGACAGAGTTGTTCTTGCTAATATTTTTAGCAGCCTCCAAATGTTTTCATGTTGAGGGCTCATTTGGACATTATCAATGTTGAAACCAAACCTACAAAATGAATTACTGCACAGAGGCCATGATTCAGATACATGATAATGTAAAGTTCTCCAGTCAACGTCCAATAGGGTCTAAACGTTTAAACCCAGAAGCTGTGCGTCCATCACTTACTGCAGGGGCGTTCTCGAGGCTGTCACCACCGTCATCGTCATTCTTGTGGTGATCTCGAGGATCGGACCGTGAGAACCTCTTTCGGCTCGAGTCTGTCTCCCCCACCTGCTTCTCCGGATCTGTGCAATGAGAAGTACATCAGCCATGAACTCGGTGGCCTTGGAGAATGGCTCTCACTATACTGTAGCAGAACACAATAAGACGATTGTAATTCGCCACAAAAACACCACAGTCAATACAAGACTACAATAAAAAGGAAAGTCTCCTTGGCTGTTAGGCTTGTTTAACCGTTGTCTACTGAACAAATATATTATATATAAATTGCCTATTCCATTACTTCTGTGAAATAATAAAGTACATGGAATGTAGGAAACATTTTTCCTCCAGCAATAAACAAATATCTCAGTAAATTGTTCATAGTCTTAAAAATTCACTGGGGTTTGCTTATATGACAAAACTTGAATTCCACATGCTCAGATATAAAAATACTAATTATATAATGTTATCTCCTCACTATGCATCCATCATAAATAGTTAAAAGGTTCATATTAGTCTTTAACTCCCAGATAAATTAAGCTTATGATTCAGCTCTCCTATTTTGCACTAATATATGAGTATTGCTATTCCCATTCCATTGATATAATTATACATTCAATTTTTGACAGTTGGTAGAGATTGGTAATTCATGACAGTACGGTATTTGAAAGTAGAAGGTTCAGGACCCATCACAAAGTGTGAGGTTTAAGGGCCCACCTGGTGGCATTTACTGTGCAATGGCCTGGCAAAATTAGTTTGCAGTGGGAGACACAAACGACACATGTCTGTTACAGGAGGGTGTGGACAAATCTGCTGGGGATCAGTCTGCCTACGATGGCTAAAAAGGAGGGGGGGCATGGGAGAGAGAGAGACAGAGAGCGGCAGAGAGAGAGGGAGGCAGAGACAGAGAGAGGCAGAGAGAGGGAGGCAGAGAGAGAGAGGGAGGCAGAGAGAGAGAGAGGGAGGCAGAGAGAGGGAGGAAGAGAGAGGCAGAGAGAGAGGGAGGCAGAGACAGAGAGAGGGAGGCAGAGAGAGAGGGAGGCAGAGACAAAGAGAGGCAGAGAGGGAGAGGGAGGCAGAGAGAGGGAGGCAGAGAGACAGAGATAAACAGAGCGACACAGAGAGAGGGGGGAACAGACAGAAAAAGGGGGAGAGAGAGGAACAGAGAGAGACAGAGAGAGAGGAGAGTGAGAGACGAACAGAGAAAGAGAGAGTGAGAGAGAGAGAGGGGATCAGAGAGAGAGTGAGAGGAACAGGGGTGGAGAGAAGGTGAGAGAGAGCATGAGAGAGAGAATAACACAGAGACAGAAAGAGACAGAGAGAGGGGAAAAGAGAGAAAGAGAGAGAGTGACAGAGGAAGAGAGAGAGCGAGAGAGAGAGAGGGAAGGAAGGAGAGAGACAGAGAGAGTGGGGGAAGGGGACAGAGTGAGAGAGAGACAGAGAGAAATGGGGAAGAGGAGAGAGAGAGAAAGAGAAAGGGAAGGAAGGAGAAAGAAAGACCGAATGTGGGGTAGGGAAGAAAAGGGGTAGGATGGAGAGAGAAAAATGGGGAAGAGAGAGAGACAGAGAAAGAGAGAGAGACCAGGATGCATTTCTATGCAACAGTAGAGGTACTGGACCACTGCAGCTGGTACTGACAGGTGTACAGATGGACTGGGGACATTTTGTTTTGATTTTACAAATGACTAATGATTTAAAAATGATATTTGTGCTGTTTTCTTAGGATTATATTGCTTTTAGTGATCTTGGCTGAAAGGTTGTTCAGAGCTTGACAGATGGAGAGGATCGACCAGGAGTGCTGTGGAAACATGCAGTACGTGCACGCACACACACACACACACACACACACACACACACACACACACACACACACACACACTAATGGAGATGAATAAGGTATTAGTTCAGCCAAGCACTGTTTTCATTTAATTTTTAAAACACTGCAGGTAACCACTTTGCTTTCGCTGATGACTTGGCTTTAAATTACAACAGAAGGTTCAATAACCTTTTCTCAGTCGCCACGCTTGCGCATAAAGACTCCATCTACAAGCACTACCCAGCTCAAAGCAAATTTCATAGTCCTGCCTATGTTTCGCATTACATTTTCACTCAGACCAAAAAGGAGGTTGTGATGTGCAGTCTGAGAGCCGGCTTGTGATTAAACCAGGCCACACAAAAAGGAAGCGCCACAGAACTCAACCAGACACCAGGTGTTCTTATGAAAACCCGAACTGTCCAACTGTCTCAGTTGAACATGAATTACTACAGACAAGCAGTGCAGTCATAACACGAATGGAAAGTATAACACAAATCAATAAACCTTTCATTTACACGAGATGCGAGCAGAAAACATGAGACTCCTCCCATCTAGGAAAAAAAAGCCAAATTAAACACCCAAAATCATTTACATGTATTTTTTAAAAAAATCTAAAAAGATGCTGTTTGCTTGGATTCTTATGGTACACTGACTGCCCATGACCTGTAGGTTGTTAAAGCCTCAATTTTTTACACTGTGCCAGTACGCTGCACCATAACATCTATAATGAAATATTTAAGATTCTGCCATTGGGTTAATGGGAGTCAGGCTGCAGTAATAAGTAGCCATCTCTAGATTAGAAATTCAACGGAGGAATCCTGGCTCATATTTTAACTTGATATAATTAGCACAGCTTGACAGGGGTTTACGGGAGAATCTACCTCCCTCTGTAAAACCAATTTAAACAGTTAAGGCAAACACAAATATGCACTAAGACCATTTTTTTACCGCTGCAGATCGCTTCATACAGAATTAACACAAATTAGTCGGGTAACAGTTCCCAAACAAGTTCTGACTGGTCGTTCCTTATATTCACTGCGGTATGAATATTAATCAACTGAGGTACATTTCATTTATCGGAATGGTGAAATTAGCATTTTTTAAATTTTCTGCTGTGTGATTTTACGACCAGTGCTGAGCTATTTCGGTGGACTCCCCAGTGATCCCTTTTGCCGTTACCCGTGATGTGCGCTCTTTTCTGCACATCAGGGATTGACGTGGAAAATGAGGATTGAGATGTTCACCGTGATCTTAAAAAAAAACATAATTTTAAATTAAAAACATACAAATCATTAGAGAAACATCTCAAAGATAACCAAGTTGAAAATTTTTCAAAACAGTAATGGCCGTAATACAATTACTTTGGTGAGATAACAGGACAGAGACGATGATATACTGTATGTGTGCAGCATATTTGTAAAGCAGATCGACAACATAAACCCAGTGTTACTTTTCTAATGCGATAATTGATAATACCAAACAGATTAACCCCATTTGCAAAAAAAAAAAAAAAAAAAAACCTCTGTTCTGGAGATGAACATATTAATTCTGCTTATTGGTGACATTTTATTTTTATTTATTTATTTATTTGTTTGCTTCATTTTAATGTAAAACGTGAGTAATAAGACTAATACAGCAGCCGAGAGCTTCAACATCACGTCTTTCTAATTTTGTTTCCACCATGTCTGCCACGTATCATCTGTCTGCGGAGCGTCTCCTCACTCGCTTTCCTCACTCGGTGTAAAACTGATCATTATCTCTACGCATGAGACGGACACTGGGACAGGTTTCATTCTGAGTACAGTGCTTAATTAAGGCTGAAGGCACACGCGAAGAACTGTGCAAATGCCAGAACTTCTCCACGCACAAATGTACCGTATGACTGTGATATACACAAACCTACATAGACCTGTATAAATAATGGCATCTTTAGTCTTCAGGAAGCAAAACTGCCAAAGCTTGATATTTTAAGACACCGTCCTACGAATCGTTAGTATTTATAGACACAGGTAAACTAGGAGAACTGCTGCACTGTTCCTCCTTATTCTTCTAACAGACAGGAAGGATTGTAGTAAAAATGGTGTAGTACAGTTTTTTTTATCAGATTATTCAGACCACTGTCCAAGCAGCAAGGGATCTTTGATAAATCTGAAAAGAGGTTCTTTAGAGAGTGGTGCGTCTCCCCCCTCCCCCCGCTGGAGAAGTGAAACACTGCTCTGTTTCAGAGTGCCACAGCAGAGAGGACAGAGCTCTGTTCTCTTTGTCTGGACTCAAGCCCAGGGGGGAGCCCTGGAAAAGCCGTCACACAGGGTGCCGAGACCAGCTCACACACCCTGCTGCGTGTCTTACTCTGAATCCAACACCACACCCCCGAATCTCAGGGTCAGATCCAGCCAGGTCAGGCCCCTGTACTTCCCCTCTTAAGTTACAAGGACCCCTGATAAGTGTGGGGGGGGGGGGGGTGAACATATTACAGTAAGAGGAACAGATGGGGCTGCTCAGTTTTTTGGCTAATTATAATTATCAAACTGGAAATAGTGTGTTAACCTGTAAGAAATTGTTTCCAGACAATGAGAAGAGCACATCTATGATACTTCTTGGCTGGTGCCTGCGGAGTTCGGGCCACATCGTTTCCCCCACTCTGTAACAGCTCAGGCCAGAGTTTGCTCGTGACATGCTAATTACCCATAACTCTCTATACTCAGTCCCAGTCCCAGCATAAGCGAACCTCACTGCTCTGTAGCTGTCACTTAGCCACACGTGCTGGCACCCCTGGCCAACAGCCTGTGTACACTGGGCAATGCAGAAACGTCCACCAATAACAGTATTTACTGTTACTTTAAACGGCCAGGTAACTTCGTAGGGCATAGACACCTAACACTCTAAAAAGGATGTTCCAACACAGGTCTCTCTCTCTCTCTCTCTCTCTAGTGTTGAAAAAAAAATAATTTAATAAACTGGTTTTAGTCATCAACGCCTGAACAACATGCCGTCATTTCCAGATGT
>JABJVR010047088.1:0-29064 GCA_025773905.1 Chitala chitala
CCCCCCCCCCCCCCCCCCCCCCCCCCCCCCCCCCCCCCCCCCCCCCCCCCCCCCCCCCCCCCCCCCCCCGCCCGGGGTGGAGAAAATGTCTGAGCTGTGGTGGGGGAGCAGAAAACATGGTAGTTTTAGAAGCCCATAAATGAGAGATGCTCTGATGCTAAATTTATTAACAGACTCCCTGCTTCTCCTGCAGTTCCCTCTGAATCTCCGGGGTGTTACAGTCTGCTCTCTTTACATTGACTCATGCGTGTACCGTTCTATTGTGAAAACACCACTGTTCAGCACAACCCTGGACCTGAGAGGGCCTCCACACGCAACAGCAGAAAGGGCCATAAAGGAAACAGCCTGTGCTTCTCGTCTTTTTCTAGATGACTCTGAGGGTGAAGGAATAAGTGCTTGTCCAAGGAGACCTTGCCTTAGCACCAGTTCTACTCCTCCTCCTGCTGTTCTCACACTACGGGCTCCTTTCCCTAGGTGCTCAGCAGCTCCCACATCACCATGGACACCCCTCACCCAGGTATACTCTCAGGACTAGAGGCACAAAGCCCTTGCTGGGAGATTGGAGAACACTAAACCATTAAGTGACAAGAACGACTCCTGACAGAACTAACATTTGGTCCCATGGTAAGTTAAAGTGTCCCCTCAAAATCACAGCAAGTAACGAGTCAAGTTTAAAACAAGAGGAAACAAACTGACTGAGGAGAGAGAGTCAAGTGACAATAATTACTGATTAGCCTCTAGTACTGTAAATCAGTTCCAGTTATCACAACATCAGCGTTTTCCATTGTGTTCTTTACAGAACTTCCCAAAGAGGGGAAGATTAGAAGTTACTACCAGGACAAAAAACCTCAACTGGCCCAACAGAGCCATCTTCAACAACACACCTGTGTCCGCGTACCTGCTTTGGTTATTTGAAAGATGACAAGTGTACCAGTCCAAGCAAAACTGGAGAAGGGGAGGGTAGCACAAGACGTGTACAGCTTTACATCTCAACTCGTATATATCAAACTGACCTGCAGAGTAACCTGGCTGGCCAAGGTCTGCTGCCAGCAGGAGACCTCACACAGGCACGCACACGTGTGTGAAGACAAGCAGGAAATGAGCTAATCTGGCTTGTAGATAGACCTGAAACAACTGAGCACATTTTACAGGGTACATCTGCCCATGGCCTTTGAAAGCCAGATTCATTCATGTGAAACAAATAAGATGAGACAGAACAGCCGATGCAAGCAGAACTGAGGAACATGTTGAAGAAGCTGCTTGCTGTCTGTAAAAAGGTAAAACAGGAGTGGCCTGCATCCTGCCCCATGTGCCTGCATTTTAAATATTACCATTCATCAATAAACAAGAAGCTAATGAAGACTAACTCAAACCCCCTGCTCACGCTTTTCCAGATGTAGCCTTTGGCCACACGTCACAGCTGGACATCATTTTGATGCTGTAATTCTGTTATGCGAGGTACACTCAGTGACAACACTGGGGAACCTCACACTGATTCTACCATGTTCTACTGGCACAGAACATGCACCCAAAGGATATACTTAATTATCCAACTGTCCAATGAGAAAACAGGGTAGTGTTCACATCTGCATAAGATGTGCATAATTTATAAAGTTTAACAGCTAGTATAAATTTTATGGTATATTTATGATATTTATAAAGTAGAGGCCTTCAACAGTGTCAACCTATGGTTACAACCACGAGTATTCAAAGCTGTATAAATGTCGTGCTTATGAAGGTGTAATGCATAACTCGTGTGTAACAAAGCACAACAGAAACAGAAATCGACAGCACCTCTCCTGCCTTCTGTGGAAGCAGCAATTAGACCTTCTCATTGTCCTGCTTCCTAAGGTCTTGTGGCAGCAGGAAGACAGCCTCAGACCTCCTGAGTGTTGTCTAGATTTCACCACACGGTAACCCTACAATCCTCATCTCAGATTAAGCGTTGTGTACAACGTATTAGTGTCAATTATATATGAAGTACAAGGTTTTATTTTAATTCATACATCAATCAAGGCCATATCCTGAATATCACCGTCTAGCACAGAAGAAGCTATAAAATGAAAAACCCTTTTCGTGTATAACATCTTTTCATTCTTCCAGATTTCACGTGTGAGTGACAGCTCAAGTCCATCTCACTACGAACAGAAAAAGACAATCAGAGTAGTTACACGTGGTGCAAATTTAATAATTAACAGAAGGCTATGGATAATTAATTCTTACGAGGTTTAATTTTGTGAATACGAAGCACAGCAGGAACACAACAGAAACAACAGATGCAGGATATGTTGAAGCACCTCACAAGTCGGTGTTGTATAGACAAGGGCACAGCTGACTGGGTCTGCACTGTCACGCACAGTTCAAACGGCGGGCACAGAAGCACTGAGCTACGAGCATAGAAGTATGGTGCTACAGCTGAAACTGCAGGCACAGAAGCACTGAGCTACAGCTTAAACTGCGGGCATAGAAGTACGGTGCTACGGCTCAAACTGCGGGCACAGAAGCACTGAGCTACAGCTCAAACTGCAGGCGCAGAAGCGCTGAGCTACTCTACAGTACACAGAGGCACAATACTGTAATGTACATCCCTGTACTGTAAGACCATTTTAGCACAGACCACGTAGATGAGCACACTCAGGGTGCCACTTGGACCCCACTTTGGACCAACTGTGGAAATCAGCTCAGATGGCAAGACGTCTATATGCAACCTCCTGGGAACACATCTATGGAAATAGACTGAGCATGCAGTGCGGGGGCAGGTGATCATGAAGGTTTTGCCTAGGCCACCAAAAGGGACAGAAAGGACCATGGTGGAGAGGACTCACAACAGTGTTCTGACTGGGCCATTCACAACTTTGATGTACTGTATACTCAGTGGGGCTGGCTCCTCTCTTAAAAGGCAGCCAATCCCAAGCCACACAAAACTAAATGAAGACAGTGCTGAGCACTGGCAGGAGCTAGATGTAATCTAGAGCGTGCTTCTATAGTCTCAAGCTCCCTGTTTAAAACGTGCAGCAATGTCTGTATTGCACATGATTGCAGAAACAGACAAGCTCTCCAACTTTGTCTCAGAACAGGCTTCAGCAGCGTTTTGCAAATCCCATAATCACCTGCTGCTGAGCATCTTAAAATGAGTCATCACAATAACGGATCTGAGTACTTTCACAGTAAAGCTCTGACTCCACAGCAGGACCCTGTGATTGCTATGACAGCACCATGCAGCCACGGCGTGCAGCTGAAAACGTGACTCCTGCATTGGGTCGAAGACTCCTCCCCTGGGATGGAGCAACCCCTGGACAATGGGGTGATCAAAATGCGGCACGTCTGATAGTCTGGTGAAGTGTGATCAGCGAGGACGTTTCATCCCATACTTGGATGAAAAAGGTAACCGGAGCCGTGCAGGAGAGCCTGAGGGAGACGTGGAGACGGAGTCGTATTTCATGAATAAACCATTATCCAGCTAAAAGTCAACTCATGAAGGGAGGCAGGCTGTAACAGCTCAAGTAGTGTGTGGAGATGGAATCTGTCCTAAAACTAACTGTGCCTTCAACAAATACGATGGAAATCAACTCTATAAATCTCAGTCGCCCAGAGCCCAACTACACCCTTTATCCTCCTACAACAACTAAGGAATTTGAATTAGTCATTTGCAAGATACAATACCCTAGCAATCCAAACTGGTGCCTCTGTCAGGAGAACAGTTGTAAACAACAAGAACTGGCACAGACATCCATGACTAACAGCGTCAGGGGCAAAGAGTCACAACAAACGTGAACACAGGTCAGCAGCGTAAAACAGAGCAGCACAGTCAGATGGACTGAGTTGACCTGAAGGACAATGTGTAGAAAACGTGCTGTGGGGCCACACCGTGAGGCCGTTCTATGGCCATCCTGCGTGTGTGACATGACCACAAGCATACAGACCTTTCTACATTAGCACTCTTGCGTTAATGGCCACCGTCTACATGGGGCAGGTGCAACCAACCAAATGTGATTTAAATTGCTTCAAGAATCATCTCACAAGATGCATTGATTTGCTTCCACAAGTGACATTGGGGGGAGGGCATGAACATTGTGGATCACACCCATAAAAGATGGGACTTTGCGAAAGCTGATGGACGTGGGTTTGCAATGACAGCCTAAGATTACAATAATTACACGCCTTTAGTGTAAAAACATGAATGATAAATAAGCAGACTGCTAGAACACGTGACTACACTTTAGAGACTTTCTCTAAAGGTTGAAATAACAGGTTTAAGCGACAGAAGATGGAGTCTCAAAATAAAACTACTTTTGACAGGACACCCACGTCACAAAAGGAGTGATCATGTTGTCAAGTACAGATATTCTGTGTGCATAAAAATGTTCAGGACTGCACAAACACATACTGCTTCTAATAAAGGAAAAAGAAGGCTGGTACAAGAGGCAAACCGTTGCAGGCTGAGAATGCACGATGCTGTGCCCTTTGACAAACCTCATCGCTGAGGTCTGGGAGAGGCACCGAAGGTAAACGTTCAAAGGATTTCATCTGAGCACTTCAGAGGCGTGGCTGACATGTTGTTCCTGGTTAGATGCCAGTGTACAAACATTCTATATACAGAATCGTGCATATACTGTACTCGTGTATATATACAGTATGCCCTGTGTTGTGAGTGTGAAATGAGACAGACTGGACTGTGTGTGAATAAGAAACCTAGTCATCAGCAGGTAAGTCCACCACTGCTCACACTCCACATTCTGCTCTGTAAAGCGTTTTGAGGCACATTGTTGTAAAAGGCGCTATATAAAAATTAATTTAATTGAATTGAACTACATCCGAAAGGTCAAATATTAGGTAAAAGCTGTTGCATAGCACTGCTCTGAGATCAGTTGTCTTAACGTTATCCCGACTTGAACTGAAATGGAAACACTACAATTCACTGTCCTACAATTTAACTAAGAAAGCATCATTCCTTCCAAAGGGCATCCACAAGGCATCAACACACACACACACACACACACACACACACACACACACACACACACGCGTATGTAACAGCACACCATATCCAGAGCAAATTACGAGCAACAGCTGTTTCTTGCAGCCAAGACCAATACATTCAAATACACTGCAGGTAGCAATTTCTTGTAACAAATAACAGTCGCAGAAGCCAGCCTCTGAATTTCAAACATCATGACCATGATATAGCTTCTCCTGACTAGGCCCGAGCTGAATTTTAGACATCCCACTGTCCCATTGGCATTGTCATCTTAGGTATGGGCACAATCATGGCACCTGGGTCACAAGACCAACCTAAACAAGTTACAAGATGACTGCAAAGACTTCCTTGACTAAATCCACTCCCTGGTAGTGTAGGGTCCCTTGGTGGTTAGTGCTCGTTGCACAACACCTAGAGACTAGTGTCTGGTGCAAGTGCAGCGATGCTCTGATGGATGCCACTTTAACAAATCAGATCACTTTCACACATCTAAACATGTAAACAACATTATTCCACACAGCTGGCCTAAACTCACTCTCCTTTTTAAAGGGATTACATCAGATAATCTGCTATTACCACTTCAAAAGTACTGTTTTCTTTTGCTCTTTAATCCTGTGATTATAAGCGATAGAGTTGAGCCCCATTTTAATGCCTAAGGCTAATCAGCCTTGCTTTCTTCCATTTCATAAGCATGGTAATAATGAATAACACACCTTCATGAAGCCTAAACATTAAAGACCACAAAATATTTCAAAGTAGGATTCATCTATCCAGTGGACTTCTCTTAGGTTGGTAAAAAGCAAGCTATCGAGATCAGTCCATTAACAGGTGATTGTACTCATGAAGGCTGACCATTAAAGCCTATAATCAATTATAAAATGGAGAGCACTAAAAATCTATGGGTCTGAGGCCTTCGTGGTCTTGGACAATGGAAGATGAAGGTCAGTGATACTGTCCCCTATGCTCAGCCTTTAACATTTCCGTTAAATCTGTAAATTGTCCCCTCATGGAAAAATCCCAATTTGGCGCATCACTCAGTATCTGTAGCCTGTGGAACCCAGTATATATTTACTTCTGACCTTCTGTGAGCAGAAACCCAACTAAGGCAATATTACAATTTGACTTGTACCAGGGCTATAAACAGCTGCTAGGGCAGGGGTCGGCAACCTTAAACACTCAAAGAGCCATTTGGACCCGTTTCCCACAGAAAGGAAAACACCGGGAGCCACAAAACCCTTTAGACATCTAAAATGAAGACAACAATGCAAATATCGCTTTTTACCTTTATGCTATGTATAAAAAACTACAGTGTTGCATTTATGAAATCAATGAAGTGCTACAGAAAAAACGAAATTTTATTTCTGCGTGCAACAAAAACATTTTGAACTCCAAAAAAAAAAAAAAAAAAAGACACTGGGTTGAACGTTACTTTCAAATAAAATACTCAATGTCTATTTGAGTCCTCTTCGTATTTATGAAATAAAAAGCCAAACTTAAATTACCTACCTGCAGCAAACCAAAAATGCAGTCTGCTTCTGTGTGGGGTCAAAAAGCTCAATAAATCGCGTGCCGGCGGGTGTCGCACATTGGCGGTTGTGACACATATTTTGAGCGACAAAAAATTTAATACGTTTTATTTCAATGTTACAAGACCACCATAATCTTAAAATTTAGAATTACATTAAAAAAACTAAGCAACTAAAATAAAACAAATTTAAATTAAATACTCTATTTTCCAAAGCCACAGGGAGCCCCCTGTGCTGCAGATTTCACAGTGAGGACAATGACTTTGGACAAGGGCACCACATGGACATGCAGTCATGTCCAGTGTGCCAGAAAAGAAAATGGTTTCAAATTAAATTCCTTAGTTTCCATTTTAACTAATCATTCACTCACTTTTTGCACATCATCATAATTTAAAGCTGTCTGGGTTTCTTGTTAATGTCTAATAGCACAAGTTAACTATAATATAGCAACCGTCAGCCTTATTTATCCAGTGGATAAATTATTATTTATCCACTTATTCATAAATTAAATTCTTCTAAACTACACTTGGTGACACAAAGTCGCCTCTGACGGTTATACTCACCCAGGTTTTTAATGTTCATTTGACTCTACTGCACTTGCATGCATTGCTTGTTCTGGAAGAGAGATAGCTATGCTTCTGTACAAACAGCTGTGCCTAAACTGAACATCAGCAGCAGAAACAACCACGGTTAGCAGGTAACTGCCTATCATACCAACCTCTGACCTCGAAGTGCTAAAATCAGTCAGGGCTGTTTCTGGACTTACCAAGTGGACGCTTCTAGAAACTAATGTGGAGTCTGACACTTCTTTGCTTGTCATTATTACCCCACCTGTCATGGCCCAGAAACTAATCTAAACCGCACAAAGCACCAAAATCGCAGTATGACCATAAATAACGTCAATGCCATCTCAAAGGAAATGGAGTCTCTTCATTTTAGGTGACGGTTAAGGTCATCAACTGGCTGGAGAAATCAAGTCATGGTGGTCATAAAGGGCGAGGTTTCTCTCAATCAGAACTTAACGGTCCCTTACACATCACCAACACTCGCCCACATTTAACGGAGATCACGACAGTCGGTGACCGTTATTTAACGGTTTTACCTTCAAATAAACCCGGCGGCAGCCGCTCGCGCGCTGTCGCGAAAGGCGGGAAGGGGCTGAGGGGCGCCAAATGAAGGAGGTAAAACACGACGGCAGCGCGCAGTGTGATGAAGAACACGGAGACGACACCTGAGCACACCTCCTCCTCCTCCTCATGTCCCGCTGTATGAAGCAGGTAATTTACCTGAGGTAAATATCAAACCATTTTCCCATCGACTAAGACAGCCAAGAGAGCAAATTAAAGACCAGACATTTTCACAGTTAACACCGACACCCACTGTTTTGGGGGCCGTGGAAACAGGAAAACTGAAGTAAACACCGGCGGGAGAGCATTTTAATCTCCTTAAACAGTGACTTTATCGCTAACCGAAGGCTGGATGCTACTTATCCTAATGCTCTACCTACCTCGTACAAACATTGGGCGGAATATACGTGTGGTGCTACACAATGCAGTGATTCACACAATAACAGAAAAGGGCTTGTTTTTACACATTATCCGTCAGACGGACGCGCAGGTCCGCTAACCCGCAGGAGCGCGGCTCCCACTCCGTGTCCCGCAGCACGGACGGGCTGCTTTCCAGCAGCCTCCGGTCCTTATACCTGAGCTCAGTACACAAAATAAAACCGTAATTTGCCGCTTTTACTACAAAACACGTTAGTAGGCGATGGCGGAGCAGTCAGCCCGTCCCAGCGCCGTGCCACAGGCGAGCACGGAGATTCACATGCTCGGCCAAAATAACTTCGGTCGTGCCCAAGTTTTATGCAGGTTTCTGTTCAATTTTTATTGTCTATCAGTCACTCCTTATCACACAGCAAATACAGAGAACTTTTTTAACTCAATTCCAAGTTGGCCGTGTGGTTCACTCCTGCCTCCCTTTGCGAACACGGCAGCTCACACGCCTTAAAACAAGTCCCCGTGTTAAAGGGAAGAATGGCAGCTGAAGCTAGCCTAGCTGCCGGTCCCCCCCCCGCCATCCTGCACGGGATAAAGGGGGGTCCTCCGACAAGCCGGGCTGCGCGCCCCCGACGCCGGGCCGCACACGTCTCCGTACACGTCCTGCGCGTGCCTGACGCGTGACCGCAGACGTGTGCGGAAGCGGCACTCACCCGTAGCAGAAAAGCGTGCGTCCCCCGCATCACGGCGCCGCGGTCGGGCCGTTCGGCATCCCGGACAGCCCCGCCATCTTCACTCGCCGCACGACACTCGCGTTTTGTTTGCTGAAAGGAGCGCGCCAGTCTCGGCAGGACGGGGGTAAGGCGCTATCACGCCACCATGTGCGCGCATCTGGGCAGGGGCGCGCCCCGCCTGCCTGCGCCCTCCTCGTTTTGTCATTTTCACCGTGCATTCCCAGCGCATTCTGGCTGTTTTGTGGTTTATGATGGATTAAACTGTAGGTGAAATGGTTGCATTTGAATACTCAGCCAAACATCGTTTTGTTTATTCTGTTTTACTGAGCATGTTTTTATGACAGCGATTCCATAACCATCGGGTAGGATGAACTAATGCGTTTATTGTTTCATTCGTTATATCTCAGTTATGCGTAAACATAAGTTTAACAGGCGAGTGTATACCGGTCCATTACATAATATGGTCACTGATGAGGTGTGATATAGGCTTTGTTTGAAGTATTTAATTTCATTTAATTGAAATAAGTAACGGTTTTGCTGGCTTTGTACATCAATGGTTTCTCAGTGACAACAGCAAAATCTGTGGATTATCAAGAATTAACCGCTGTATATGATGTTCCAGTGAAAAACAGCTAGTGAGAAATTGTGAGAATTGTGATATTTAAATGATACATAACTGTTAACAGTGTCAGCTAAACAATTAAAAGTGTAAATTACAAATGAAGTTGGACTGAAATTTACATCTATATTTGGATCAAGCTCTGGGTATGAGTCTGACCTGTATCTGGTTTGTAAAATGAATTTTCCAGATGTTTCCATGCCACAAGCAGATTTGTAAAACTGTCTCATAGGAGTGGACACCAAATCTGTTTTCAACTCGGAGAAACAAAGATAAAAACAGAAATACTGGCATTAGAAATGAGCACCGAAGTAAAAGGTGACCTTGTGCTGGGATCAGAGAATCAAGCACTTTGCTCCTCTGTTGAGAACAGAGGCCTCAAACATCTCACACATTTTGCAAACACAAGCAAGAGTTGGTTTATTGGAAGTTTTTCTCACAATGAAACACTAGCAGCATTGTACAAAGCAACTGAGAGCCAAACGGCAACACTATAGGCACAATGACTGATCACCCTCCGCCGCCCACATCCCAGAAGAACAGCTTTGCGTCTGAGTCGTGTGGAAATGGATCTGCTGGAGCAGGCCATAGGTTTCTCCAGGTCTGAACATGAAGAGAGGAGCCCTGAGACTAAGTGATGGGGCTCTGTTTAACAGTCAGTCGGGCGATGGGGCAGAGTGACAGGGCTTCACAGGGGCCAACTGGTGTATGAGCACCAGAGAAGAAGTCAGGAAGCATAAAGTCTGTTTAGAATTATCCTACACACCCTGCAAGCTGGAATTCAGCCGTGCCTAACAATGTTACCGGTTATTCAGCCTCCACTACAAGTACAGCACTTCACCCCAGCTATCCAGCTCAACTCCAACTCTTGTGGAATCATAGCGTTAGGTCCACCTTTCTCTCCTCAGTTAAGATCAGGTAAACGTTGAGTACGCCGATCACCGGATCCTTCCCCAGTTGCCAATACCCATGATGCAGCAATAACATCCACTGTAGGGTAACTCAGAACTGAATATAAAACCTTCTACAACAACTGATCTTCAGTGTAGTGCAGACTGATAGCTCACAAAGTAATATGACACTTAATTAAAAAAGCAGTAGGGCACAACACATGTAAAGTAGTTTTACAAAATAATTTACGAAAACATGCTGTCTTCCATATTCACAGGCTGCAAGTAATTTTCCTGCTATCCTAGATAGCACGTAAATATGAAAATTCAAAAATTGCTTTTTGAAAACTTCTCCCACCACGCTTGGTGGTCCTGTACTTCTTTTTTAGAAAAGCTTGCTACCTTTCTATATAAAGACGGAAACATATTAAAATGATTTACAACGCATTTCACAAACTTGAGAATCAACACTGAACTTCACTCCAACTACAAATAAAACACTGCCATCTGCAGGACAAATTAATCATAAATTTTCCAAGCGTCAAAGAAAAACTTGACTGTTCCAGCTCTTTTCCACCTTAAATAAAATCGAATGCAGTTCTGCTATCTTGCGAGTTCATGCCATATAATATCAATGCCAAATCGCCATTTTCATTATATTTTTACTTCAGGTAAAGTCATATTATTCTGAATCAAATATACATTTCATTTCCCACATTTGCTCTTAATTACAGTACTCTAATTCTTAGTATTCCTGCAAAGCCAAAATATGCTGCAAACACTGTCTAACATGATGTAATGGAAAATGTGATTACGGTTGTATTCAGGTCATTTATAATTGCAATGTGTCGTTACAATAGCTGGTAACAATATGACCGCAATGGAAAATTTACTGTGGACATTGACTGTATATGGCAAGGTTCTGAAATGAAAATGAAACAACTCTAAACCCAAATGCGTTTTTGCCAAACTAACAACTTTTTAGTTATCCTAAATTCTACGTAAGTAGGATCTGGCTAATCTACATCACAACATCAAGCAAAGACAAGGCTCTCCACACTGTGTGAATGGAGGATCTTCATTTACGCACTATTACAAGGCAGTCTCTAAACTGCTGTCTCCTCTTCATGTAAAACGGTAACACTCACATTCCATTCCCTCAAACTGGGCAATGAAAGGATAGCAGGGACTCAGAAGAAAGAGTAGATTAGATGTGATGAATCTTCCAAGCCATGAACCATGAATCGTCCATCTTCATTGAGGGAAAGGTAACAGAACATAGAAGTGCTGATGATGCAGCCACACATGGAGCAGGGTGAGGACTCTGCCGTGCCTGTGTCGTCATGGCACGTTCCATGGTGACGTACAGCTCAGCCCTTTGTTGATTTTTGACATTTCCTGTTTTGCATGAGTGCATCCCCCAATGGGCGGTCTTCAGCAATGACCAGTTTCAAGCCTGAGTGTATTCCCAACTTGCAAACCATAGCTGAGCATGCCATACCAGGATTAAGGCTGACAGATCACATCTTAACAAAAACCCAAGGGTGGAGCAGAAGAATACACTAAAATACTTGATTGTGAGATGGAGGTTTTTGACCAGCAAGGCCAGCAGACTCAGATCTTCTCCACCTTCAGGATGTGACAGGTGTCACATGTGGGTTGTTAATTCAGTCCAGCAGTGCAGTCATTCCTGACTGTCTTGGCAGACCTGCAGCTGTATTCTACATTATCACTAACCAGATGTGTAACAGAAGGGGGAGATGGCTTTGGACATTACAACAGACTGGTCAAACCTCTGTAGGTCTCCACTTCAGAACCAACAGCAATGAGATGAATTGGCAATGAGAAGAAATGAGTCAGATGTAGTTATTCCAGCCAGGACAGTGCAGAATGTGTGGATGAGACTGAGAACAGACAGTAGCACAGAATTTTTACACATCTCCCCCAGCCATCACACAGCTGCTACCCAGTACCCCAGAGTCCCTGCATCTGGAAAAGGCAGTGTGGGACTCAGATCTCAACAGGGCGGCCTGTAACCTGCTCAACCCAGTGCAGGAAACGGGCAACGGGTGTGTACACCCCTGGGAAGATGGGGTTGGTACAGCCGTGGCCCCAGGAAAGGACCCCGGTGAGGACCCAACGGCCGCCTTCGCCACGACACGCCAGCGGTGCAGCAGCATCACTGCGGCAATCCTCCGACTGCTGGCCGACGGCCAGGCTGCCCGCGCAGAGCATGCGGCCGGAGAAGCGGTCACCATAGCGCTGTTTGCACTTCCATGCTGGCAAGAGCGGCACCCAGGACTGAAGAAGCCCACTGGTGAGTCCTGAATCTGAGAGAGACAAGAGATATGAGAAAGTGCCCCGACACGTCATACCTGTCACGGCCTGTCAGTTCTAGCTTTTGTTCTCATAGTCATTTTAAGTGCTAGACACTTTTCCCCATTAAAACATTTTATTTTAAAATAAAATTTGAGTGAGGCAAACAAAGGAGAAAGTCTAGATGAGTGAAGTTAGATGACCGTGTAGAGCCGGGAACAGAGGAGAGGAAAACTGAAAAAGAGAAGGAAAGCAGAAAATCGGAGAGAGGGGAAAAAACACAGGGGTGAACGATTTACAGTTAAAATGCAAAGTTCAGCTTTGTACAGTATAATGTACCAGATAAAGTGATGTTTAAAAAATGCATAAGCGGGTCAAAGGACGAGAGGCACGTGTAGAGGAGGGCCTGCAGTGAACATACCTGTGACCGCCCACCCACTGATGACACAAGACGCAGGCCTCTGGCTCAAGCTGTGAGCTGATGGAGCAGGGAGACAGGCTGCATTGGTGTGGGAGTCAAAGGTCACACACTGGCCCTCAGGCCCTGGCAGTCGCAGCAAGGCAATATCATACTCCCAGCCCTGCTCCTGGGTACCCTGGTATTTCTCATGGACCACGATGTGCTCAGGGGACAGACTTCGCCCCCTAGTGTTGGGATCGCCAAGCTGAAGCACATAACCGGATGGATCTTTGCCAAACCTGCAGAGAAAAACACACATGGTTACCAACAAGCATGTCTTTCTATTCTTATCAAAACAAGCGAGGAATTGGTAGTCTGTTGATCCCTATGGTTTTGTTACCAGCTCCAGTGTTTTCTGCATGTGTATTACAGAAGACGAGTAGCACTGATATTCTTTCCCCATTTAAAATACATGGTCATGCCAGAGTTCATGGAACTGGCTGGGTGTCCTGCAATTGTATGTATATGTTTGAGTTGTATATAATTAATAATTTGACATTATATATGTTAATTTAATAAAGTGTATATAAGGTTAACACTTGCAGTACAATGTCACTTATGAGCAAGAAAGTGTAGAATTCGTGCACAAGGAGAGCTGCAGTACTGCTGCTGGCCAGCAGGCTGCGCTCACCTCTTGAAGCAGTGCGCTGCGGTCAGGACCCAACAGCGGTCGATGAGCGTGCCACTGCAGAGAGGACGACTTGCCATGGGCTGGGACACTGGCCAGAGGGAGGCTTGCCACGGCCACGCCCCCCTGTGGGAAGGCATCAGACAGAGAATGGTGACCAGGCTGTACTGTTGTGTGTGTAGAGGAACTGTGATTGTGTGTGTTTTTTTTTTTTTAACCTTGCAGACTCTTCTTCTTCCCCCGTCTGCTTCCTCTGATGTATCGTGTGAGGCCTCAGGCCACAAGACCAGCCATCTTCAAGGCTGCTTGTAGCTGGTTCTGCATCATTGCCACAGGTGACACCAGCACCCGCACCGCTCCGGCAGTTAAGCACATCTCGGGCCTCTACCGGACAATCACCTAAAACAGCCTCCCACCCTGAGCACTGCACTCGGCCCCAGTGCACAGGTCTCTGTTCGTCCCCAGAGAAAACCTTGGAGTGCGCCTTGGACGTCCTGATCCAGTAAGGCAAGAGACAGGAGGTAATAACAGCTGTTAAAGCTTTGGTCAGCAGTCAGGTGTTCAACTCCTGTTCAGATCCCTGATTATCAGACGGCCAGACGTTAATCTATGATCCTTCATAAAGAGTTCAGCAGAACCCCACCTGCTTATACATGCATCGCAGCTTTTCATCATTACCAAAATATAATAAATACTAACTGGAAAGTATATATTTATACCTGTACAATAGTTTCTGCAGCTTCACACTTCCTAATAAATATGGGAAGCAGGAAATTACTTCTCTGCAGCTCAGATTAATTTATAATTTTGTATACCATAATTTTAAACATTGGAAAAAGTAAACAGTTAATGTTGTATTTATACCTCTTGTTATTACTGGCCTAACCTTTTGCCTGATTAGTTGATTTAGACTTTGTCTTGCTAAACTGAGTGTTGGGCACTTTTCTCTTCTTGTGCACTTCCTGTTAGCTGGATTCCCAGACATGGTTGACCTTGGTTTAATATGCACATGTCCTATTACTGATTTGTAATTCACTTTGGACAAAAGTGTCTGCTAAAGGAGTGAATGTAACCCCACACTACAGAACGTGCAGCGTCCCAAGGGCACGCTCACCTGAATCCAAGCTGCCTGCACACCACCGCGGCGGCACGCTTATTCCATCCATCGGCACACACGGAACCCCACTGTCCGTCCACAAGGACCTCCACTCGCCCCTCTCTGGGACTGCTGCCCCCCACCAGGCGCACTGGAAGGACTACAGGGAAAGTGCCAACAGGCCAGCTACATAGAGACCGACAGCCACCTGGAAATGGCGCACTGCAGCGTCTGCTGGTTTGTGTTTCACTCAGCTTCAGTATCCAGCACATCCCCCAGTCACTGCCCAACTACATGTCTGTGTTTTCAGATGTGGGTCTCAGCCCTCTAGTTCTCAGCAGACACCCCAACACTCCACCTACCTGTGACGCGAGTGACAGGTGTGACGTGGTTCTTTTCAGCTGCACCCTCGCAGCGCACACCGACGTCCTGGGCGTGCTCACAGTCGTGCCGTCCCCATACGCCGTGCTCGCAGTCCAGCAGGGTGCGCTCTGAGCCCGTGCACTGCACCCTGTCCAGCAGGATCAGGCCCGCCCCCTCGCCAAACGTGCCGTCTGACGCCACCTCGGCACGGCCCCTGCACACACGGTGAACGGTTGGTTTTGCGTGAGACGAGATTTCAGAACTGCGGACTTGGCAGACGTTGCTAACGTACAATGACATGAGCGATGAACTTTAAAACGGAGCTTCAGAGATTTTACAATCATGTCGTCTGCACCTGAGCTGAATATCTCATTCAGAGCACACCGCTTTAGTGTCCAGTTTTCTACAATGTTTTGCACTGGATTAAAGTAGTTTTACTTCACAGGACTACCCTTGCTGTTCAAGTGACATGACTACTGAACCAACCTGGTTTTTTTCCTGCATTCTCCTGACTCTGAACAGTAACCCTGTCCCTACATAACCTGAAAGGCTTGACGACCAAACACACGCAGATTGGGTAGTGTAGCTACTGAAGGTGTACTTTCACTGAGCCAACATCTCCAAGATATAGATGCAAAGGAATGAGCAAGGAGCAGAAGGTGGTTTGTGCTGAGCAACAGGGCAGGTCCACCGAGTCTGCAGCGTGCAGGATGGAGACAGGGCGAGAAGCCAGAGGTGAACAGGCTTTGACTTACCGGAAGCCCAGCTGACGGCACACCACCTGGGCCTGGAGGTGGGTCCAGTTGCGGCTGCATACAGTACCCCAGTCTCCAGTGTGGTACACTTCCAGACGTCCCTCCCATGGACTGTCTGCCCCCACCAGTCTCACCACCCCGTCTGAGAAGCCAGGGAGTTTCATTACCCGGTTTAACGGATGTCTGCATGTCTGAGTGAGTCACACACACAGTGTGCTTATTCTGGGGTCCTGATGTTCCCAGCGTGCTGAGAACCAGCCTTACCTGTGTATGGGCTGCAGGAGACACCGGCATCCTCCATGTGGTCACAGTTGTGCTGCTCCCAGCCGCCGTGGGGGCACTGGTCCAGTGAGAGCTCGTTGCCTGAGCATTGCACTGCATCCAGGAGGATGGGCCCAGAGCCCTGGCCAAAGTGTGCCCACGACCAAGCCTTTGGGATACCCCTGTCACCAACCCAAAATGGAAAATCTTCACAAGGTGGGCTCCCCTAACCACAATACCAGAATGCTGCATCTATCCTAATACACACATGCATTTAATCTATATCATGAAATGTTCACACTGTGGAATTTGGGAATGGGCAGTAAACAGTTGAATCAGTGGTAGAGTATGCAGTACACTGGGAGCTACAGGCCAGGATTGTGTGTACTCAACCAGGGGAGGACATACTGTTGGTACAGGGACACTGGCCAGATCAGATCTGCTATTGAAAATGGAGGACTGGTAGCCAGAAGGACATTGCGTGGGGCTTTTAGCACACCAGCGGTCTTTGCTCACCCCAGGCCCAGCTGACGACACACCACCTCAGCATCAACGTCGTCCCACTTGTCATCGCAGACGGTCCCCCACTTGCCATTGTGGTACACCTCCACGCGTCCCTCAAACTCCTCCAGGCCATCCACCAGCCTCAGGGGGGCACCACTGCCTGCAATACAGCAGAAATATGCCAGAGCTTCACTCTGGTGCAGACAAAACAAAAAGACTTGCAGGCGGTCATTTTTATTGCTGCCTTGTTACATTTTACACCGGATTTAACTTTTAAATGTAGAACAATTCATCAGAATTAATTTTGAATGCATTACATTCATTCATTAGCATTAATTTTAATAAGTATTAAATAATTAATGTAGGACTTAATATGACATAACTGAATATAACTGGTGTGCCACAGTCTATGCCCAATAGATCTTACCCATGGGTAATAGGAGGTTATACCCTCTAGACAGTGTGGCTCACTGGAAACTCCAGTCAAACAGAGATTACTTGTGGGTTTCAGGGGATATATGCCCAGTACACACTGCTAGAGATCACTGAAAATCTCTGCCCAGTACAGATTACCCTTGTGTCTCCGAGTAGTCTCCCAAAGAGCATCCTTGTTTTGATTAACGAGGATGAACTTTGATTTCCAAATTTCAGAGGAGGGATATGACTAATGTTTGACTAACTCAACGTAAATGAGAAGCAAGCGTCAGATGATTTGTATTTCTACTTTTCAGATTGTGTAGTACACATTGTAGATGAATCTCTGACATGGACCTCACACCTGATGTCCCTTTAAACCACTTATATACCACCAGTGCATTATACTATGAATTATGTCATAGATGGTTTCATTTAGTGGATCCTGTGGTCATCCAGTAAAACCTCTCTCACCTTCAGGTGGGGCACATACAACCCCAGCCTCGTTCCCATGGTTACAGTCACCAGTGATGAACTTCCTGCTCCGGCACTCTGCCAGGGACTTCTCGTTGCCACGACAGCCCAGCCGTTCGTAGTGGAACAGTCCAGCACCCGATCCGAAATAGGAGTGCTGGAGTGCCGTGCCAATTTCCCTGAGAATGCAGATTGGGTGCTCAGTGTCCTCCTGCCAGCCGTCTGGCCAAGCTCACGCACACACACTCAAACAAACCGAATGACTCTGGGTGGTGTGAACAGACCCACACGCAGTGGCCAGGGTGTGACTCAAGCGCCACCGCTTCGGTGTCACCTGACTGACAGGTATTGCATTTCCCCGCACTCACCCCAGGCCCAGCTGCCTGCAGATCACACTTCCATCTCGGTCTGTCATGTGGCTGTCACACACAGCCCCCCACTGGCCGTTCAGGTACACCTCCAAACGTCCGCTCCTGGGGGAGGAGCCACTGACGAGCCTGACCGCACCTGGGCAGGTAAGCCAAGAAGGAAAAGCAATGTTGAGAGTCACACAGTCTGAGCAGGAAGCAGTGCTTGAAGGTAAAGAGATGGGCCAGGACTGGCTAATGAGGAGAAGGAAAAGGGCAGTGACAGAGTGGGTGGTGGGGACACTGGCAGCTGACAGCAGGCAGGAGCACTGTGGTGCCATGGAGACGGCAGGGCACTAGCAGACGCGGCACCCTGACCCTGGTGGCAGTCGCAGTAGGCCCAGCCGATTGCTCCTGAGCTCTGGCGGAAGAAGCACCAGGGGTTGGACTCGCGGTCAGGGTTGCGGCAGTAGCTGTGGTCCCCCAGGCCTCGCCCTGGGTACTGCTGTACGTAGTCAGGGAACTCGGTCCAGCGCAGACAGGGTGCGCCAGAGTCCGTCTGGGACACGGAGCCGTTGTAATAGCCGAGCTCCGTGAAGCCCTCTGAGCAGGAGAGGGGGGCTGCCAGAGGGGAGACACCCCAGTAAACCAAACCGTTAGACAGGAGCAGCTTCTCACACTGGTGGACACTGTGACCTGAGCCATCTAAGAACCTTCCCCATCTGCGTGAAGTAAAAGTGGTCACTTGTGCTGTCAGAACTTGTGTGTAGGAAGGCACACGCAAGTACAAATGTTTGTTTCTGTAGTGCTGGGGGGAGTTTGGTGTGAGCAGAGCTGGTCCTCTGTTTACCAGGCGAGACAGAGCCTAGCTGTTCACACTTGAGCTGGAGCGAAGCCCAGCCGCGCAGAGGTGACCCATTTCTGCTGAGATCTTTAGCACACGGATCTCACCGTTACTTATACTGCGCTATGGTTTGTGTCACTGTATAATGGCCTACTAAGCTGTCATTATCCTTACAGCACATTTTAGGCAACTTCATAAATATATACAGAAGCCAGAATTTGCTTAATATGTCTGAAATATGTAACCTAAGTACAGCGTTTATCAATTACTATCGAGTGCAGATCATTGTAAATGTAACCAATAATGGCCATGAATGTAACACGTGCAGCTGTTGAGCAGGCTATAAGGGCACGTTACAGTACAGCAATAGGAGGTTAAAGCACTAGTAATGGCTGTGCTATACGTATATTAGAGCCCAGTCAGCCATTCACAGCCTCACACATGCTCCCCGCTCGTGAAACCCTTCAGACGCCTCAGTCCCATGATTGTAACACGTCCCGAACCACACCAACCTCACCTACTGCTAAATGATGCTTTACTATGTCACTACAAGGGGGCTCAAGATGTAAATAAGACTACAGAAGTGAAGCTTCCCTTTCACACTCTGGATCACCCTCTTCAGCTCAGCATTCCTCTCACAGCCCAAACGTTAGCAGGAGCAGACCACTTTCTGCAGCCTCGTGGCTGTTCACACGAGTCATCGTGTAGCTGCTGGTGGCGGCTGTTTGTGACAGCGCTGAGTGCAGTTAGGTTGCTGCCGTACTGGCAGTGTAGCGCGCAGCATTTCCAAACGGCTCCTCAGCCCCATTCTCCCCTAAATAAGCAGGAACCCTGGGGGAACTGCTCGCTGTGTGCGGTTAATTGCATTAATACAAAGGGGCTTAATTGTGCAGCTGACGTGATAAAGCCGAGCCCCAACAGAACCAGCAAGCTCAGAAGAGATTATGAGAGCAGAGCTACATTGTGCAAGCACAAAATGGAGGCACACTAGCACTACTTAACAAAGGCCACAAGAGTGTCACCATGCTCAGCACAGACACAGCGTTCTCCATCTGACGGGACTGAGAGGCAGCGATATGTGCAGACGCCGCGTCAGGACAGGCCAGTTACACTGAGAGCTGCTGCTTTCCCCCAGAACAGCCTCCGTAGTAAAGGCCCCTGAATTAAATGTGAATGAAATGCACACCAACAGCTGCCGTTCCACACAGCTTGTCCTGTATTTTATCCAGGTAAGAGAGTCAGTCCCATTCAAACTCCAAGTAAAACCTTCCCAGACTGCACAGCAATGAAACGTCTGTTTCTTCCACTATGGAAAATCACCACTGGTAGAATAAGGGAAGGTCCACATTGTGGACGCAAGCCTCCTCAGGATTTTAAAAGTGAGGCAACAGGGTGAATTTGGGAGTGATGAGGGGGAGGGAAATATACGCACTGGGATGGGGGTTGGAGGATGTTTACACGCTCCATTACCGAGTGTTTCTGTTAGGTGTGTGTGTACCCATGTGCTTGGGTGTTTTTGTCCTGACACACAGACCATTACCGCACCGTACGCTAATCCAAGTTGTGTCCCCCTTTACTTTAGCACACGCCTTTCTGTCCTTGCCAAGAACAACTTAGCAGAAAAGCATAAGCCAAAGCAGCAGAAGCCACATAATGGACAGCGTGCCAGTACAGCAGGACACACGGACCACCAACACAACATCTAAAACACTGTAGGTGTGTGTGTGCTGCCGTCACCAGCGTTTGTGTCACAGTTTTGTAGTTTATCAAAACGATCTCCAGTAACTACGTTTCATTTTATGGAATAAAAACTGGTGTCCATAAAGTGAAAATGGAAATGGTTTGTGCCACATTTGAAGGTTCTGTAGTACATGTTTTTAAGTAATGTATAGGACCCTTTCCTTTGAGTCAAGTAACAATGATGGGGGTAAAATACCAACACTACAGTGGTGTACTAAACTGGTCCTTACTACTGACTGCAGCCCAGCTCCTGAGACACATTAAACACAACAACTTACCTGTGTTCCTGAGTGTGTTTAAGTAACTGTCTTCAGAAATCACCTGAAGGACAGAGAAACATACAACTTCAGTTTCACACATCTGGTCTCAAACGAGACCTTTTTGTCAGAGGCTGAAGGACAGCTCCAAGATGGGTCAAGAGAGAGCGAAAGGGTGGGGGACGTGGACAGCAACACACAGGGAGCAAGGTCAAAATGTTTCACTGCCCAGTCCCAAATGATCAAGGTTTACAAAACTACGGTCCCCAAATGTCCCATGAACATTCTAATTAAGTTGCAGGAGTCTGCACTCATCCTGAACTGCTGTGCACTTTGTGTGGCCACACGCAGAACAGACGTGGGCACCTGGTCACAGGACTGATCAATGTGCTACAGCAAAATTATGTAAAATTCAGAGGAAGTTAACGTCTCATTTCATCACATTAACACGGATTACGTTCCTGGTTTTCACATCCCTGTGGAGAGGGCAGGTGGTAAATAAACGGTGAGGAGATGTAACACGGTTCACTGTCAGCCATGAACTACACAGAGGGCAACACACAGCCACGCTAATTCAGTTTCTCATCAATAATCATGCAACTGGTTCTTCACAGCAGAGATGTTACACCAATTTCAAACCCGAGGGCTCAGCCCTGACAGGCAGGCCTTCTGACCAAAGAGCTACACGTCCCACATTATCTGGCTCTCTTACAGAACTAACATGCTCTCTGGTATATATATATTTTTTTACATCCACTGTGAGCACCAAAATATTTATTCATCATATATTTATCCAATTTATTTTTTTTAAACACTCAGATGTACTTCATATAATTATATATCTGGAATTTATTAGTGAATCTGGTTAGTTCAGAAACAGTTATTGTACACTATAGTGTGTATTTATCCAGTTAATTTCCTCCCACTAAATACTGTCCTGTAAAAGTGAAAAATGTTCGTACATTATACATTTGCAGTGTTTTTGTCTACATATGTGATAAGCAATGCCACCCACTAACACGTGGAACGTGACCAAACGGGGAGTGTATGTTGTAATGTTTCAGCACCGACTTCACCGTTACCGACATTCCCTCCCCATCTTCACCGCCCCCCATCTGTCGAATTGCTGCCGTTTTCCGCTTTATTAACGTGGCCCTTGAATGAGCTGTTCTGTGACCCAACCTTTATTTTGTCAAATGCATAGTTACATTAATACTTAAGTAGCAGCTTTCAAAAACGTATTGCAGGCAGATTCATTTGAATTTAACAGCGAAAAGCAGTGGCTTTGCTCATTTACCTTGGGTCTCTTTTATAGTACGTGAAAAAGACAACGTGACGCCTGTTTTACTGTCAGCTGCTCCGACTTTATGAAGACATTTGTCTGTTAATGAGTGCTGTTCGCAGTAGTGACAGATTTGCAATATTTATACACATTTTTCTTTAATGCTTCCATTTTGAAAGCACGTACGGCTGAGGTATGATGAGGAAACGTATGGATACGGTGTAGTTATGGATACGGTTCAGCATCAGCCTCCATCGCAGCACCGGAGAGCGTGACGATCAGCGCTTTTACAGCACACGAGCCAGCTGCGTGCACACACGGGCATTTAACTAATTTACAGTAAATACGTCTTAGACCCGACATGACCGAACACCTTGCATTTACATGCCGGAAACGTTCGTTGTATTTCATTACAGCATCATGTAAATTAGACAAAGCTGCTGCGCTTATCAACACCGTGTATTTCCCAGTTGAACCGGGATTGATTTTCTCTACATTTCCCCGTGGATAGGCGCCGTTCAAATGAATGTTACCACTTTGAGTGCGGGCTATATTTTAATATTTCGCTTAAACAATGGAATAGCCTAACACAGTGCCCGGACACTGCCCTCCCGAACAGTGTTCAGGTGAGGTGTTTAAGGGACGTCGCTCCGCCTGTCCAACATGACAGGTCCAGTTAATAACGGAGGGATGAGCGAGCTCACATCTTAGGATCAGTAGGTACATCAGAAGCCAAATTATATCGGATAAGATGGGAGGAAACACAAAGGCACTGAGTAAGCGTGATCACCCACCTCCGGCTGGACCTGCAGCCCGCAGCAGCACAGGACAATCAGCGCAAGAACCGTGCTCCGTGCCATGCTGTCCGTCCACATGTCCCACTCATTTCCCGAGCTGACGCCAGTGGGACAGACGGACATCACCCATCGCCTTGGCACGCTGACCGACTGCCAGAGGACCACCGATGGCGCTCCTGACCTGCGGGCGGGCTCCAGCAGCGCGGACGTCACCCGGTTCCGTTTATGCAAAAACAGCACGTCTGAGTGTATGACATAAGAAATTAAATCTATATTAACTAGAAGTACATTGGGTCTAAATGCTCTGACAGATGTCTGTTTGATGCATTCTCAGGGAGGTGTGTCTAACACACAACGCCCCTTCACCATCCCAGACGCCGTGGAGCTGTATCTTATTGCAGCAGCCGACACAAGGGCGTCGCTGCAGGACAGGCGCATCCGTGCAGGGAACGCACCAAACCCTGCTAGCTGCTCGTCCCGTTAAAGGAGCCCATTTCTGTTTTGCACGGCTCGGAATGTGCGAGGGGACACTTGGAAAACAAAAGCACGTTTGTGACGAAGTGAGCACAGATGGGTAGAGCGCTTTCTCCATCCACAGCACCACTATGACACGTAAATGGGACCAAGAGCACGGCGAAGTCTTATTACAAATGGAGCCGTCCCTCATGTGACATTTACTTTAAAAATTGTCGTGCAATGTGCGCGTTTAAACGGATCACTTCAAGTGCGTCCTGTGGACCTGATACTGCTTCACTTAAAGCAGAAAGAGAAACCAGAAAAACAATACTGCATTGTGCATGTCTGAGATGTAGGCAGGATGGTACCTCACACCTTCATACAGCGCTGGGCGTGCGATGCTGTCGTGTCGTAGTCTCCAGTCTGGTACACTTCATTACGAATAACGTCAACTCACACACCCATGTAAAAGTCCACTAGTTTAAAATTATTTTAACTTGTGTAGGTAAATTTTACATGTTTTGTGTAGACCTTAGCGAATTGTTAATTTCACCTTTAACATTTCCAAATTTCCTTTTAAAAACAGCTAAATTAGAAAATCATGGCAAAGGGACTGGATTGGTGTGTGTTCCTTATCTACCAGACCTTCTTGCACAAAGGCTGTGGTCAGAACATGGTTAGGTGCTGCGGTCCAGGGGAGGGCTGAGGTTAGGTGCTATGGTCAGGACACGGTTAGCTGCTGCAGTCCAGGCTGAGGTTAATGGTCGTGGTCAGGACAACGGTAGGTGCCGTGGTCCAGACCGTGGCTGAGGTTAATGGTCGTGGTCAGGACAACGGTAGGTGCCGTGGTCCAGGCTGAGGTTATGCCAATGCATACTCTATGAAGGTAAGATGGTTAAGTTCCCATACAAGCTGCTCCATGCTGCACCTCTGCCACAGCTGGCTTTGAACTTCCTCTTACCCATGCAAATCCCAACAGGATTCCCAGAGCATTAATAATTCTATGTGAAGGAGTCCTTTCATGTGCAGGCCTGGAAAAGACTGTGAGGAAGGATTTTTATCCCAAACATGCTTTATTTTCACAATTTCATCTCATGTCAAGGCTAAGTCGACTCCCAAAACTAACCAAAACTGAGTTGTACAACAGCCATTACTGTAAAATTCCTCTGCTGTGCCAGTGTTTTGCCTGTTGTGGAAGCTTTGAAGTTGTTACATGGCCAAATTGCACGTCTGAGTGTATGACAAAAAAATGTATAATATTTGGGGAAAGTCAAGTAATATTAAAGACCAGAAACTGGCATACAAATTTCTCTATGCAAGAAAAGCACTCTGCATAATTATGCAGGCTGAAGGGAGCTATAAACATTCTGAAACATGGTCCAACTGTGTAGGTTTATCTGCTCTACAGCTGTCAGCTTACGTCATATTTAACCACTTGCACAGTGTAGAGCATCCCTGATGTTGGAGGTTTCCCCCGAGAACACACGGAGCAGCATTTTACTTGTCAGCAGATGAGCTACCATAACAGGAGCATAAATGTCAGTCATAGTAATATAACAGCATTACATTCAGTACACGGTTATTACCACCAGTTATGGCAAAAGCGTTAGTCTTCACCGCTAATGTCGAATTCTTTTATGCACAAATATTTATTCTCTACTCTTTCTGGTGGGTTTGCACAGTAGATAGGCTTGGTTTTAAAGCTGAGTCATCGCCACATTGCAGTATATCTCAGCAGCTAAGCTGGAGGGCTCAGAATAATAGATGCTGAGTGTAGGATGTAAATAGGCAGGAATGGGAAGGAAGCAGAGGAGATGAGAGCACAGAATGGAGACAGCTGTGTACGAAAGCCTGAGGACAGGAAGCTGCCACTCTGCCCAGGATTTTCCTGTACAACGTCTCACCAGGCAGAAACATCTCCCATTCCTGCTTCTTATGAGAAGATAATACAAACCATCCAACATGAAAGTCATTAGTAACAACATTTAATCACTGATGAAGTACAAATGCCATCCCTCCACCTGCTGCTAGAAGAGACTAACTGAGCTGGTACCGTGAGTTCCTACCCTCATCCCACCACCGACACTTCATTTCCAGGGACGTGAAGCTCGTCCTGCAACGCTGAACACTTCCATAAACACCTTCTGAAATGTTCAGATAAATATTTAGATGTATTCTGCCTGTTACCTGGCCTGAATCAGCAAAGGAGAGAAATCGGACGCCTCACACAAAATGCAGGACTGTATAAGTGCATCTTCTGAGCCTCTGGTTATATTTAGGTTTTGCAGGGAAGTTTACCAAGTCTGTATTAAGGTGGTGATCTCACACACACACACACACACACACACACACAACCAGCATGACATGTTATAGGTGAGCAGAAGCACTTTATTTGACCTCTATAGAGCAAAACATTCATATATGTGTGTATCTTCTTGTAGTTGGACTTGAGGGACTTCAGAGGCTGCCTCTCCCATAGAGAAATGATTATCCATGAACCCTGTGCAGTAAACTGGCACACAGTGTAACAGAATGTAGGACAAGGAATTGCAGAAGAGAGGAGATCTCACAGGAATTCTTGAAACAGCTAGATGGTATCCAAGCTCAAATTATGTTATAACCGTTTCAGGCAATCTGCTGTACCATCACACATACTGAAAATGGTACGTTATAAAACAAAGCATCGCACAAAAAGCTAAATTCATACACCTGCTATACAGCTCGTAAATGTATAAGTTACAGGATGTAATTATAGTAAAAAGAACTGTGGTCTTCCAGCATATAAACTTCGTGTTTGGTTTTCATACTTTCAGTGTACATTGTCGATGTACGTCTCCCTCTCCCACGGAATAATTCATTGTATAACTTTGATCTACTGTGGTGTAACGTGTTGACAGTTACTATATGCACATATAGCTGCTTTAAATATATTTTTTTAATGGTCTCATGTCCGCTAAACCATGCGCTCCGCGTGCAGGGGCGCGAGGCTTCACACTCCCGACGCGTTTGAGGAGCAGTCCGTCGCACCCAGAAGCATCCTCACAGAATTAACCCCCCTTCCCCCATCGAGAGCGATCAGTGCCGTTGGTATGGAAACGGATCAAGAAATCGCAGTACTAAAAATTGTTCACCCCCCCCCCCCTTTTTTTTTTTTTTTTTTTTTACGTGATGCTAAATAATGCAGAGCTGTGACCGCTGCAACCACAGCTACCATTAAAATGACAGCATCGTGTCATTGTGTGTGTTAAAATAAATCACAGCGGTATAAGGGGGTGTTACCTTGGATGATACCAAGAGCCCTCAAAACAAAAACCGTGCTTAAGATTTGGCAGCTGTTTCAAAAGACTGGAAACGTCTGTAGTGCAGCTCTGACAGCAGTGTAAGAGCAGGTAGGCAGTGTCACCTCTTTTAACATCCAAATGTTAAGCGTTTTACAACTAAACGTTAACGTTCTGTTTTTTTTCCCCTCCATGACGTCCTAAATTTTGTATCCAGTGCTAATCGTAATTTGAAAGAAAAAAGAAAGAGGGGGTCAAGCATAAGGATTTGCATGACTTTGACAAGGACCAAATTGTGATGGGCAGAAAACCAAGTCAGATCCATTCCAAAAGTGCAGCTCTTGTGGTAGGTTCCTGGTGTGCTGTGGTCAGGACCCACCACAAGTGCTTCATAGAAGGAAAACCTGTGAACTGGTGACAGGGTCACCAAGGCTGACTGATGCACGTTGGAAGCAAAGGCTGGCCCGCGTAGTCTGATCCAACAGAAGAGCTACTGCAGCTCAAACTAATGAAAAGTCAATGCTGGTTCAGATAGAAAGGTGTGAGGACACAGTGCATCGCAGTCTGCAGTGTACGGGGCTGGGTAGCCACTGACGGGGCAGGGTGCACATGCTAACCCATGTGGAGCTCCAAAAGTGCCTCTGCTGATATGCTTCTGTAACAAGACCATAAGCATTCAAAATGGTAGACTTAACCACGTCATACTGGATATTTAGTTCTAAACTAAGGGCAGAAAACATGCTTAGCTTTTCCTGTAACAAAACAAAAATAAAAAGGACAAACCTCCTTAGGCCACTTTAAAGTAATAGAAACTCAGTGAGAAATATTTATTCAATTAAATTTTTTATACAGTGATTTTTACAATAATGTGCTTCAAAGCGCTTTACACAAGACATTGCAGACATTAAGCAACATGCAGTAAGTATTCATACAAATGAAGCCAGACAACAGCGGAGGAGAGGAACCAAAAACTCCACAGTGTGGAGAAAAAAAAAAAAAAAAAAAAAAAAAAACCTCTGGGGGCCCAAGGCTGACTGGCTGCCCACCCCTCCTGGGCATGCTAACGGTATAGAATATAGTGGTACTTATGGAGACTTTCCAGCTAGCACTACGATGTACATGAAGTTTAGTCCTCCTTTGCTCCTGGTGTTGAGCCAACTCTCAGTGGCCTTTGGTGTCCCTCAGGTGAAGCTTCATCCCAGGGGGTACTTTGAGTCAGCAGCACGAAGTAGGCATCCTGGTCAGATGGTGCCCAGGCGGGTATCGGGTACAGACATGCACAAGGAGAGAATTTAGAGGGGGGTTAGTAAACACGAAGTTTAGCAGCCCCATAGCAGATTACAGTTGTAGCCAGCGCTAATCATAACTTATCCACATGCTTCTAAGAAAGGTGGAACAAGACGGATATTCTGGCTAATAAAGTGAGAACCTTGAGACGGTGCAGATAGAACTGATGGAGGTGACGCAAGAGGAAAGAGACTGCATGTTGTTTCAGAGCCATTTTCATTTCTAACTTTGAGAATAAAGGCACATTCTTGCCTTTCCTTTCCTGCTCACATTCAAGGCAAGAGGCATGGCAAGGGACAGAAGGCAGCCACACAAATTAAAAATCAGGACTACGCCCGTAAAAAGTCAGTGGGTTTTACGGTCATTTCAGCCATATACGGTGAGTACAGTACACAGTGAAACGAAACAATGTTCCTCTAGGACCATGGTGCTACATATAACATATAGCTGCACAAGATACACACATCTAGAGTAAACTAAAAACAGACCCCAACTACATAAAGTGCATGAGTGCAAAAGATGTGCAAATACACACCAGACGAAACATACTAGACAGACAGAACGTTGGTGCATATGAATTTTAAGGTACAGCGATATGTTGCAGCACACTGACACAGCGTACAAGGGGGGGGGAAAAAAAAAAAAAACCCACCTCAAGTGTTTCTCACTCTGTGGTCAAAAATTACAGAAGCAAGGGCATTCCTTAGAACACAAAAAGCTGACATGCAGGTGCTTACACATTACCTCACTGCATCCTCATGCCTTGCACTACTATTGTCTCACAGTAATACAGGTAAAATGCTGTTAGCCAGTCACCAGTCTCTTACCACATTTGCAACAAAAACAGTCCTCCGGCTAAATACACCTAGCTAGTCTTCAAGGGCTTGCCGGGCTCGAGACAAAGTCCCCACCAGGAACACAAGGTTCCCACCCAGGATTACCCTCAAAAACAATAAACTAAAATAAATAACAAAACAAACAGCACCCCTACTGGAGCACACTACCTAACCGGAGTCTGCTTACTTAAAAAAAAAAAAAAAGTGACGGCCAGAAGACGCTATTCTCACGGAACTGTGTAGTTCACGTTTTTACCTTCATTCAAACGCAACTTCTGTAAACTCCCAGACAAACCCCCACTTTTATGTTGTGATCTGGCTTGTTCAAGAGCGCACATAGAAAACCAGGTAACACGCACCGAGAGAAAAGATCTCCCAGAGGAGAACTCCAAAGGACCAGACGTCACTCTGCGTGGTGTAAACGCG
>JABJVR010047089.1:0-16920 GCA_025773905.1 Chitala chitala
GAGGGATACAGAGTATATAGGGAAAAGAATGCTGAGGATGGAGCTGCCAGACAGGAGGAGAAGAGGAAGGTCAAAGGAGGTTCATGGACATAGTGTAGGAGGACATGAGAGAGGTTGGGGTGACAGAGGAAGCTGCAGAGAACAGGTTGATATGGAAAAACATGACCTGCTGTGGCGGCCCCTAGAGGGAGCAACCGAAAGAGGAAGAAGAAGAAGTATTCCAGTGAACTGCATAAGCCAACCAAGGCTGTGGTGATCTGGTATTTCCTCCTCCTGGGCCATCACAGTGATGTTTTGTGCTGCATGTGCTTGCGGATGTAATGTCCTCCAGACTAAATGCTGTGCTGTGCTGCAGCACAGTGGCCCTTTGTTGCATGAGCTTATCTGGCTGCAGTGGGGTGCACCGCTGGCCAGCCAGCCCTGGGCCCCCACCGGCCTGGGCAGAGCACCTGCTTTCCTGGCACAGAGCACCAGTTGTTGGACCGCAGCCTCTGATGTCTGCTGCTACCCAGTATGGATCTTTAACTGGTGTATATTCACGCAATGATCCTATGGGCCCTTTGTTCCAGCAAAAGAATTAATTTTACATTCATTGTACTGTATGTTCTTCTTTTATTTTGGGCACCTGTGGCAGAGAGGTGGGCACGCTGTGATGCACCCGCATTCCTACTTTCTTAGGTTGTAAAAAAAAAAGTCAGAATTATTCCATGACAGCTGCGGAGTGGAGTTCTGGCACCTGCATATTGCAGAATCAGAACAGCAAGGTCCATCTCTCTATCTAAAGTCAGGACGGAGATGAGCTTTTGGCGGAACTGAACCATCCGGATGAAAGCCTAACGGACCAGGACTCTGGGGCACTGTACTGGGGTGCACGCTGGCAGTTATGGAGCCTCTTACCTCTGCATCAATCCCCACCCCCGTTCTGTGTTGCTGAGTTTATAAAAGGTGTAAAACTAGACCTGACCCTTTAAACCTCCTCTTTGCCACGGCTAAGCTGCAGACTTTACCTCCTTGTGTGTTATCGATTTTTTTTTCTTTTCTTTTCTTTTTTTTTTAAGAGCTTGAAAATGTAGGGCTTCCTTTTCCAAGTGTTGATCACAGAACCACGGGGCAGGCAGGGACTGCTCTGGTGTCAATCCAAGTCGTACGGAAGGTTTGGACAGTAGCAAACTCACACTACACTTCCTGCGGAAGGGAAGACTCACCGCAAGGGTGATCAACATAACGAAGGAAACGGCTTCCTTTTTCTCATTAATTGTTTAGTGTAACTGCCAGTTTGTTTGTCCTCATAGTGGCACCACCCTAAATCTTTGTAAGCCTTTCCTGAAGCACAGACTCTTCACTGGACTTTCGGGTTTAGAACAGAATAAGAGGGAAATTGGCAGCAAAGACTCAGAGCACTGGGCATTATCTTGGGACGACGTTTCAACCTGCTGAATGAAATGAAAGGTGAAATTTAAGTAGTGAAAGTCTCCATGATGTTCAGTCTACTTAGTAAGTCCTGTCCTCACAGAGACTGGAAGGCGAGTGAAGAATGGGTAGCCTTCAGAAGACATGCATGGATTCAGAATGGGATGACTGTTGGGGAAATAAGAGAGACTATAAGGAAAATCTGCATCCTCAGACCTTTTGCTCTGCTGTCTGTGTCCCGAAAGCCCTTTTATTTATCAGATACTGCTGCCTTCCATCTGCTGCGAATGTCTGCCGGCCTCTGGGAACTAATTCCTCCTCCCATTCGTGTCTTGGCCTGTTCTCTCAGAACGAATGCCAGGCGTTCTTTGGCGCAGTAAGGCGTGGTACCCCTATGAATGTGGCTCTCTCTACAGCAAACTGCTCTTATCTGTGTGTGTCTCTTGCTGACCAAATGACCAGGGCCTGTATGGAACACCTCAGTTTATCAATAGCATGCTTCTTGCGTTTAACTGGTCCCAAAAGTTTTTTTTTTTTACAATGACATTTTAACTGCATAGTTTATCAAAAAAACAATTCTTCCTATTTAGGGTAATTTAATAAATAGCCTTCACCTATAGGTTACTGCCATGCTGCGACCGTAAACATTTGCTCCTTATTTTTTGAAAGGCATTGTATTGATGTTGCCGGCAGGACTTCCATTATCTGTAAAGTCTTGAGCAACTGCTAAAAGGGAAATTCTAGTGTGGGCCATTTTCCTCTATAAGAAGTCTGTTGTTTAGTGATGTACACGTACAGTCCCGGTTGCGATGTGCGTGATCAGTAACATTCTCCCCACAGGCCGGGCCAGCTTGCACGGCAAGTCCTCTCTGCGGATCGATGAGGTGCGCTCAGACGATCAGGGCTGGTACGAGTGCAGGGTCCTGATGTTGGAGCAGCAGTATGACACCTTCCACAACGGCAGCTGGGTGCACCTCACGGTTAACGGTGAGTGCGTGTGTGTGTGCGTATGTGTGTGCGCATGTGTGTGGGCACGCATGCAAACACTTGCGTGCAGGGGGCTGTTCCAAAACCAAAATGTTCAGGAAATTAGATTTTACAAAAAGTGTTCTGGTAACTGTGTATAACAATGCAAACCAAAGAAAGTAAGATGCAGGGGGCGTTTTGGCCTGTCAGTGAAGGTGACTATGCATATTCGTCCTAGCACTGTTTATGAAGTTATTGTGTGGTTGTAGAAGGAACTGCTGTACACTCAGCTGACTCTGAGCTCTGATTTACTTTAATGACATTTTGTAGAACTTTCCTTACTATAATTTCTCTATACTTTTAAAGATGAAAATACATTCTTTGTGGCACATCACCATAGACGTATTAATTTTCTTACCAACTGTTTACCTTGTTGTACCATTCTCAGTTACCACAGTGACCGTAGCCCAGCCGATAAATAGCATGTAACACACCTGCTAGGCGCATGTGAAGCTGATGGGCTGTAAATGTCAGGTATTGTCTCAGTTTGACATTGTGTTGAACATCTATACACTGTTATATTCCCCTGCTCATTGTAGGAACTATTTCAGTACTGTAAACCTGTAAATAAAACGTGTTTAAATTTAATTTTCTTTTTACATGAGAATGTTAAAGATGTATTATTTCCACAGCACAGTTAAATATACAGTCTATCCATCCATCCATCCATCCATTTGCTTTACCTCCTTATCCATTTCAGGGTTGCTGGAAGCCTGGAGCCCATCCCAGGGCACAGCGTCAGGAAAATATACAATCCATTTTTAACAAACAAGGCACTCATATGGGCATGATACCTAAATTTTAGAAGTTAAGAGTGGCCACCAGTAGTATGAACAAAGTAAAAAAGTGAATTTGGTGCATTAGCCCAGGTGGAAACCTGGAGGTACGGGTGAAGAAAGGTTAACTTTAGCAATGTGTGTCTGCAGTTCTCAGACCTGGCTGCGGCAAAAGCATGTCTGTGGCTCCCCTGCCCTGCACACACACACACACACACACACACTACTCGCTCCCGTCCAGTACGTTAACACCCAATCAGCTGTGCTGCCTGGTCTTGGGTAGCCATTCCATCCGAAAGCCTTCGCATTGCTGCTGCTCTTCCAATGAACGGGACGAGATTCATTTGTGCATCAGCCTCAACGCTGTTCGAGACAACCAGACCTGATGTGGGCCGTGCTGCACGTTTAACGCTGGTCGCAAAATATTGCAAGCTGTACAGCCCAGCAGCCTTTGTCTGCAATCACTGTGTGCTCAATGAGCCTCTTACATGGTTGCATGTGGGTCAACTTTTGTTTTCCCTGCTTTTTGAATCGTGGTGCACATACACCTGTATGTAAGTGTGACCATGAGCACGTGTTATAACCATGAGCTCAGGGTGCACGCGAGTTCTCGGAGAGCTTTGATCTGGGCCACAGCTGATCCAGGTGATGTGGAATACCAGCATTCCCACAGGTGATGGCAACACCTTTTCAGCATCATGAAATGGCAAGGATAGCTGAACATTAACAATTATTCCTAAAGCAGCCGCAACCTGAAAAGCCTACAAGAGGATAGAACGGATTGGGACAAATTAGTGCACAGGCTGACTGGTCATGACTATCTTTGGAAATGACAGGTGGCCATGCATTTACCACTGACAAAGTGAGGGAAATATTTTAGTGTGTGGAGGCAGTGGTGAAATGGCAAATGCATTAATTGTTGTCATGACGCTTCATTTACTGACCTCAGAGCCTGTAGTACTGTGCTTTGCTAATCACTGACTAACCTGTTTCTCATCACTTATTCAAAGTGCTGTGAATGGGCATGCATGGCGTTTCCTCACTAAATGGAAATTCAGATTCTTCCATCATTAGCGGCATGCAATGCCTCATACAATCAAAGCCGTCAAACACTGACATTCCAGTTACATACCCACGTGATCGTCGCTGAATTAGAGGCACGGATTCCACAGTGGAAGGCTCAGTGATGCAGACTGGTGTTAAGTGTCGACATGATACATCTGTTGTAGACGTCAAACAATTTGCATTTTTAACAAACTCGTATTGAGTGACTTGTCCAGATTGATGACTAGTGTGAGATTACTCCCTTATAGCTGTGGTTTGATAAATGAGACTGAGGTTCATGGAAATTGTTTCATTGAAAGAAATGTGTACATTTCAATCACAGATTTCTGCTCGTGTGAAAGTTGTAGATTTTTGCCCTTTGAAATATGACATTGAGGTTGTGCATCTTTAGACCCGTGTCACGGTGTCAGGGTTGAGCAGGAACCAAATAAATAAACTGCAGATGAAATATTTCAAGTCATTTGGCTAACTGGTGCTTTAACAACTAGTGAGGTGGAAAACACAAGAAAACGGCGCATGCCCAGCCACCTCAGGGTGACAGCACCAGAACAGCTTTAACTCCGTGCAGATCGCTTTGCATTGCATCACCAATGCATTGTCACTGCTAGTCGATGAAATCCCACCTCACATACAATAATTATGATTGATAATGCCATTGTGCCCATTATGTTTTGCTAACCATTGTCAGAGGTTATTTGTGGGCTGTCAGCAATGGGTGGTGGCATGGGGGGGGGGTGGGCGGTGTGAGAAAATGATCTAGCAGCGCTGTACGCGGGCTGTCAGCTGACTGAAGGCTCCTGCCCTGTTTCCACGCCCACCCCGTCCCACACACATGCAGCTCGGTTCTCCAGTTCGCTGTCTCGCCAATGCAGCCTTCCTGCGATAATCCTCACCTTCACACGTCGGCGAACCGCCTGGAGACGTGCGAGGCAGATGTCAAGTGGGTTACACATGGGAGGTGGCAAGGAGGTGACGTAATGGGCACGGTGACGATGGTGTAACTGTTAGTCGCTGTCGTTCGGGCCTGACGTTAGTATTGCCCCGTGTGTGAGCAGTACCTCACACTTTTCCTTGAGCTTTTTGGTCCAGGAAGTCTGTCGGAGGACATAAAGCGGTATTAAATATGTAGGGTTAGCTGCCACGAAATATGAATTTGTTTTTGTTTTTTATATCCAACTGAAAAACTTTATGAAAGTGCTCTGGATAAATGTGCAACATGTTGCATCTGAGACTCGAGAATCTGGACGTGCAGTAATGAGTACAGAGCTGATTATTTTAATGGGCTGCATTAAGACGTACTTGCTTCCATGGCAGTGTGGTGACTCAGCATGTTTTCACCTTCTCCTCATGTTTGTCTTGGGTTTCCTCCAGGAACTCATTTCCTCCCGCAGACTCCTCCTGGCATTAACTTTTTTACATGTATGAAGGCAAACGAGTGAATGCCCACTAATATAACCTCTCTCCCTGGGCTAGGGATGGGCATATTGCTTCTGAAGCAATTGATACAGCCATACAGAATGCAATACTCGGTTACCTTTCAAAGTGTGTTGATACTTAATTTTTATGAAGTCATTCATTTGTGTAAGATTTCATAAACTGTTGGAGCAGTATTCACTAGAGTAGATGCACTGCCCTGCCGTTTATTTTTAAGCAGGTTTAATATTTTGTTATTTTTTACAGACACAGATTTAAACATCTTTGTTTGCAATACATTTTTTACATATAAAGAATTTTATTATGGCCAGCTGCTGGTGTGTTGTTATTTAATTGACGTAACAGAGATACGGAGTATTGGTACTCGGTAGTCATAAATTTTGTACATAAAATACTCGTATTGGTACCAAGTTGAAAACGTCACTATTGCCCATTCCTATTCTGTGCTGCCCTGGACAGTTTCTGGTATGAGCTGTATTTTTTACTGAGACTGTATAGAAAGACAGATGGTTTTCACTCATATGGGAGCTAGTAGAGTTTTTCCAGCACTGTTCACAGTAATCTGCTGTGCAGTGGGTAGTACGCAGGCATCTGCCGTTTTACCTAATTTGGAGACATGCGACATCCAGGTGGTACCCCCTTCCAAAACTGTTCCTTATTTCTCCTTCCTACTGCTGAGCTGAACCCAAAGAGTTTCCATCTGTGGCATGGCTTAGGTGTGGTCATGATGCTCCATTAAAATATTAAGAAGTATAGGAAAAATTAAACCTTTTTGTGTGTCGTGGCGCTTTATAATCCACGTCCACCAATAAATGTTTTAGTGTTGGATGTCGGACAGGGAAGGCGTGTAGGAAGCATGTTTATGCACTGTTTGTCCAAGGCACAGGTGCCCTTCTACAAAGACGTGCTCTGAAGAAGAAGAGCGAGCACGACGTGTTTCGCATCCGTCACGCCGAGCCAGCGTAGCGCTTCGCCGCGCGCGTGGCAGCGGGTGCTAAAGCAACACGAGCGCTATTTTTAGCCGCTCTCCCACCGCTCAAGTGCTCGTAAACGAGTCATTTGCAAGTGATTCTGCGAGCGGAGCGTGCTGTAGCGATATGGGAGCTGAGGAGACATGGTGAGCTGAAGGCTCTGGACAAGTTCATCTAAACAAGTTTTACGTTCTGTCCAGTAGTGTCCACTCACCTGTGCTTTACCTGCATCTCCCGTGCCCTGTTCGTTAGTGGATCCCAGCTCCCTTTCAGCGCCTGTTTTAAGATACTGAAACCTGGAGTTGCACAGTGAAGAGAGTTCTGTTCTGGGCTAAAAATTGTGGCACTGTGTGTGCATGTGTGTGTGTTTTGCACTGCAATACTCCCATGTCTACACTGGACAGGTGCTCCTAGAAAATGACTGAATCAGCATCAGTCATAAGTGTAAAGAACAAGTGGCTGAAGAAAAAGGTTAACATTAGAGGAATCTGCCTTCGTCTTGAGATCACTCAACCTCAATTGCTTTGTTAATCATTTAACCAGAAATGCTTAATTAGCTATCCACTTAGACTCAGTAAGAGGCCAGGATCTGTCTTTGTTGTAAAACTGCTTGGATGCTACATCACATTTGATCTGGTCTGTTGAAATCGAGTACATTAGATGGAAATTTAAAAAGCTTAATTAACTTTATTGCAGGAGTGTTTTTCATAGGAATCTGGAATAATTTATGTATTGTGCTTAATTTACATATTTAATAACCAGGACACTGGGAATGCATTATGTAGTCACAATGTTCCCATGATGAATTAGATTATTTAAATTTTTTATTATTAAAATTTCTTTACACAAACTAATCGGAAAGGGTTCTATCAGAATTCTAAATGCAAGCATTTGTTCAATTACCCAAAATTCTGTTCTTCCTCGAATAGTCAAGTTCATTTTTAAAAACATTGAAAATAGTTGCTTCATTAATTGCTTCACCTGTTCATAACTCTAGTGTCATTATTTTTAGATGTCTGGCCTTATGATTGTATTGTATTCTGAATTACCTGATAAATTTATTTTCTCATTACACTGATTTAGCCCAGTGGGGAAAAAAAACATCAGGCTGTCAGTGTCAAGCATTTTTCATGGTTTTGTTGTCAAGTGTGTGGCAAAACCATCTTTTTTTGTCTAAGGCAGGAGATGTCAGACTCATTTGTGATGGGGTGGATAGATGAGAGGACACATGTCTTAACATATTTGTTGTCTTTTTTTACCCGGTATGTCAGTAAGGAGAAATCTTCAAACATTACATAAATAAACACACATGTCCATCATCACGCTGCCAGATTGTGTGTGTTTCCTGGCCTTGACATCACCCGCAGGCTGTAAAATCGTAACCCTTGTTGTGAAGCTCTTAGGTTTGGAAACAAGCTGCTGTATGTCTCTTTACTCATGGACCACACGTGCATTGAAATTTCAAGAGCACAATCCGCTCTTATTAAATTCAGTGGGACGTCATCAAGACAGTGTAGTAAGACATTAAGTGTCTCATATTCATCTTTTTTTTGTGACTTATGCTGATTTCATAACCTTCAGCAGTGACTATCATATATATATATATATATATATATATATATATATATATGAGGAAGATCTCACTGAAGAAACAGTTTGTATTAAAATGTGGATGTCACCTGTCCCAACAAAGTTTGACATTTTGCCAAGAAGAAGAGTTCCACCTGCAGCCTCGGCTGTTTTCCCGCGGCCTGAGCGTGAAAAACGAGGGGAAATCCCAGTGAATTGACACGAGCGTAATTTTGGGTCGTGGCTAATCCCTGGGGATTGAGCCGGACCGCCGCAGACTCACGTCAAACACCTCTTGCCGCCTCCTATCTGCTCTTCTCGGGCACATCGCGTTGCGCCGACACGATGAGCAGACTCAACACGAGTCGCTCCAGCAAACATCTGAACTCCTTGTTCACAACATCCCGCCCTCTCGTTGTGCGCGCCGATGCGCGGTGGTGCCTGGTGTCACGTGGCGAAGTGCTGTCTTGGTGACACTGGTGAGTCTGCTGTCGTAACGTATAATCTTTGAGTCTGTGCTGTGCAGATGAGATATGAGCGCGCTGCAGCTGCTTCAGAAGTTCGTGTTTAAGCAGGGCTATTAATAGGTGCACCTACCAGCCAGCAGGGATGAAGCCAGATGAACTGAAACAGATTAAACTTCATTCTCCAAACTGCATGGGTTTGACGGATTCTGGAGCACCGTAGTTTTTAATAGCATTGCGTAAGGTTTGGGTAAACTTTTTAACGTGATCCTCAGAGCAAGGCAGCCTTTGGAATGTGCAACCTAATTCTGAGCAGGCAGATGCTGATAAATCTGGAGAAATGCCTCTGGAAGTCGCTACCAGGACCGTTTTCCAAAGCCACGTGGCAGCGCATGTCCAAATGGCATTTCTTCACTCTCCAGTGTGACACGCATTGCTTGGTCAAACAGGTGCTAATTAGACCGTGGACTACTCTGACTTTAATTAAAAGAGTGGCGTTGTGGAATGTAGGTTTGTGACAAGGTGCGTTCATGCTTTTTACAGGGACAATTATAAAGACAGGATTTATTTTTAGAAAATGTTCACACCTCCTTTGCAATAATGAGCACTCTGAAATGTGAGAGCTGTATGATTACATCGTTTTTCACTACACATGTATACCTTGATGCATCTTTGAGCTTAATATTTTGTAATTATAATGTTTTTGATGTATTATGGTCCCTACAGTTTAGCTTTTTTTGTGAAACATTTAGATGGAGCATGTTGAGAACTCATGTAGCTAACAGGTTCTTATAAACGTTTTAGCTGTATCTTTGCATTGTATTGGAGACAGGCAAGTCTTGTTTGCTATACGATTAAAAGGAATTTCTGTGACTGTCCTTATATGCGTTTGCTTGTCTGTTGAGACCAGAGGCAGTACTACTGAATACTGAATAGTGGTTTTTATATGTATATAAACACCTGTCCTTTTGTTTTGCAAAGGCCTACAAATATAAACCCAGATGAGAGGTTCAGCTGAAAAGCAAACAATCAGCCCCAGCCAAGTAATACTTTGACATCATAAATAACTTGAAAAAGTTTGTGTTAAGTTAATGATTTCTCTGTTTAGCCCATTGTGTTTTTTACAACACCGATCCTTTTAATACTCCCAAATGTGATGATCATTTACAAATGTTGCAGAAAGCAACCCCTTGTAAAAGAGCACGCAGACGTTTTGCCGAGATCTGTGGCAGTGTTTATGTTATTAAGTTCAGTAGACCCAACAACGTTTTTAAAAAAGTAACAAACATGTGAAGAGCTGGCTAGTGTCAGTAAGTGAACCATCCCAGGCAAAATATTGAAGGATCAGAGATGTCCCATACATCTGGGACTTCTGCAGTGACTCAATATAATTTCTACCTTCCAGCTGTGGATAGAGGGCGTTGGGTCAGCCATCTATACCGACTGGTTTGTAAATATTGAATACCCTAACATTTACATGTCCGGCTGGGCTGAACATCCACTGCAGTGCAGCCTGCATTGGAGACAGGTGCTGCCGATCAACGTGGAAGATTTAATGAAGTCTGATTCAGACTGAGTCAAGTCCCAACCATTGTAAAATAAACGATGAAATGCAGGAACAGCTTCCTTGTCAAGTAGGTCACATACAAGTATAATTTTATTCATATGTGAAGGGGGCTGGTACCAGGAATAAAGCAAGTGTGCAAGAAGTCATACTGCACGGTTGATTTGTGCATTTCTGTCTTTGCTGTCTTTAATAATAGTGCAAAGTCATCACATTTAATGAAAAATAATTTGTAATCTGAATGGATATTAAAGGTTTGATTGCGATTGTACAGTTTGGGGAAGAAGGGGGATTGACTTGTGACATGAAAGGAGGGAAGTGGCTGTGAAGAAACTCAAATTTTAAACCAGTTACTGAGGATTTTAGTTTTACAATAAATACTTATGATAAAAGTTACTAATACACATGAAGAACAGAAACCTCTTGGCAAGGATGGGAAAGTTGTTATAATCTGCCTATAATAATGATGAGACTGATTATGAATTAAGTGGAATTTCAGGTTCTGATCTCCGGCAGTTCAGGTGTTGCTTGTTGCGCACTGAGACTGAAAGGAGAGGCAGCACCAGCCTATCCTTAGCTTGAGTGGACATGTTTTGGAACAGGACCTACTGGGTGGGCCATGGTAACAACAAGTCAGCCGTGGCCGACTGGTCAGGTCGCAGGACCAGCCTATCGAGCTAATCTTCTCAGTCTACATCTCTTTCTTCACTCCAGCCAAAAATGGTCACAATGGGGCCTTTGATTTGCACAGAGTGCCTTTATTTCCTGAGTGGACATCCCTGTTTGCTTGTCGGGGTGCATAATGTGCTTTTACTTCTTGATGTTCTAAGACAAGCAGCAGCATGACTGAGAGCCTAGTGTCCAGAAAACAATAGTGTCTGTTTTTCCATTTCCTAAAGTGGCTGCTTTGCATGCTGATTTTCAGACAGATGTTTCCGGAGGGGATCTCCTGTTTTCTGCTAACTGTCCAAAGTGACGGATTAAAAAGCTGCTTCTTTTTTCTCTCTTTTCTCTTGTTTTATTAAAATGAATGCTTGGTTGTTAGGGGTAATTTGCTTTGTGTGTGCTTGTGCGTGTGTCTGCAAAGCACTTTTTTTGGCAACGGCGTACGATTAATAATTGTGGTCCGCTTAACGCTTGGCAACACGAACGGTATCAGCGATGCGCTCATCCACGGAGCGCGGCCCGCGGGCCTGACGTTGGCGGCTCGATTCTGGCCCGTGTCCGGCAGCAGTCAAAGCTTACGTCCCATTTCACTCTCTGTGGATTGCCAGCGGTTGGCTGTGAATTTCTTATAGAAAGCGTTCTTGGTAAAATTGCTGTTTTTTTGGGCAGTTAGGATGACGAGAAAAACGTAACGGAGAGCTCAGGTAGGCTGGTATGCCAAGATTGTGCTGAATTAGCAGTGGCAGTAGCCAGCAGGAAGTAATGGGAAAGGGCACAGAGGCTAGGATTACATGTGTAAGCAGATCATACCTCCTAAGGTGATTATACACGTCTGGTGCATGAAAGAGTGGGAAGTGAATGCATGGGATCCCTACATCAGACGCCACTGCAGCAGTGGTATCTGGAATATACAGGGGGTTGACAAGCCTAGAGAGTGAGGTCACCTGGATCTGCAGCTTTATGGAGAGGTGCTTTTTTGTGCTGTTTCTACCTTTGGGTTTCTTTTGCCCCATTCTGTGATCTGTTCCCAGGAAAACATTTGCTCCATCCTGTACTTTTGTAGCGTCCTTATTTCATCTCGTGTCAGTGGACATGTGACACTGTCACTGGTTCAGCTGCAAGAATGCAGTGGACCCTCAGTGCAGCCACTTTGTATCTGATGGAATTCCATAGGGAAGACTGCACCTGCCCCTATAGACAGGTGGGACAGGAGCAGCAGTCACCTGTGCACTTCAAAGCACCTGGGTCTGCTTAAGTATCACTCTTTTTTTAAAATTCACCCTCTAGTGTGATGTTTTTGTGCAGAACGGCCCACAAAGGAACAAGCGTATCTGTTTCATTAGCGTATAGACATGGTGGCATTCAGCTGGATCAGTTGTCTGATTGGAGCAGAGGATGACCATGTGAGGAAGTGAGCTGTCCTGCAGATGCGGCCTGGGACCTGGGACACCTCTCAGCTGCAGTCTGGGGAGGGCAGGAGTGCAGACAGCGAGGAAGGACTGCATAAGCACAGCTTGAACAGGGCATGGGAGACGCGTTCCTTTCCAAATTCCTGCTCACCCGGAACACCTGCCCGCAATAGCCCTTTTCCACCTGAAAGAAGCAGCGCCTGTCTGTGTCAGGCCACTGTGTCCTGACACACCCGCTCCGCCCCCTTTTTGTATGATTTGTTTTCTTGAGCGTTCGTGAGTCTCAGAATGCTTTTACACCCTGGGCTGCTGTCCCGCGGTCAGGGCCTGTTGGAGAGGACACTCTGCCGCGTATTCTGTGTCACCTGGGCTTTGTCTCTAGCGCCTGTCTGACAGGATAATGAATCAAATGCTTTCCTCTCCCCATATCTCTCTAGATTTCTTTAAAAAAAATAAAAATAAAAAAAATTGCCTGTGCAAGTGAAATTTTCTAGACATGTTTGCAGTTAAAAGTGAGGCATTTTGTGCTATTCTGCAGTTTGTTTATGTATTTTTATAATGCGTACGAGCACAGATCCCGTGTCTTTCACTGCTCAGCTCTTTGCTTTCATGTAGCCTGTCACACTCATTTTTTATTATTTCCCTACAGTGTAGATCATGACCAGAAATAGGAGCTGTATGTTTTTAAACTGTGCTCGTTGCACGTGGTGGGGTTGTAGATCGCTGTCCGAGTCGTAGGCTTGTCTTCTGCAGTCACATACGGTTGACCATCTACCCATTTCTTTAGTTTGCTGTCTAAGTGCAGATCCTGCCATTTTTTGATCTAGTTTCAAGTTTCTGAATTAAATCTTTGTCATTTTCATGTAATTCACATTCAGTCTGGTCCTAGTAATTGAACTGTGATGAATTATTTGCATATACTGTATATTGATGTCAAGTGACAGATCATGATATATCCAGATATGCATCTCTCAGTCTTGAACCATACAGAATGTAATTGATGTGATCTTAGTGTCAATATTTTCACCATAGATTGCTTGCTGTAAAAAAAAAAACCTTAAACAGCAGTACTCTCATTATATAAAAGGTTACTAACTCAGACCATTTAGTGAGCAGTTTGCTACAGTATCTGGGAGGAACATCATAATTAGAGCATGAGTTTGCTGGGAGCATAGAACGGGTGGAAGTTAGCCGCTCCGCTAACATCTGTTCAGCAAGCGATGCTTATGCATATTTCAGGCGGAAATCAAGCCGACGGAGGCTGTGTATGAGTACGATGCTAGAGTGATGGGAATGCGGTGCTTGGCTGAGGAATTTAGCTCTTGAGAGCTGGGCTTTGAAGCCCATGTTGTGGCTGTTGACTTGTCCTTTTAATCCTCTTGCCTGTGAGCGAACCAGCAGGCTGTCTTGGCTCTGTTCAGCCAATGAGAGCTCACCTGAGCTCAGCTGGTGAGAGTTGGGCGGGCGGTGGTGGGTGGAGAGGGGGCGGAGGGCAGAGAACCGGGAGGGGAACATCTGCACGCAGCTGCAGCACCGCGCTGCTGTCATGGAAGCTTATTATAGCCCTCCTCTTTTTCACTCTGCTTATATCGGCACGTGCTGAGTGCAAGCAGGCAACCGCGTCGTCACTTCACGCAATGATGTCATCTCTCCAGTGCCCAGGTTGAGTGTTCAAGGAGAGAAAGAACACGGTGTCTGTGGATTTGTGTGTGCCTGTGTGTGTGTGTGTGTGAGAGTGAGACAAACAGACAGACAAAGAGAGAGACCGACAGACAGACAGACAAAGAGATAGATGGAGACAGTCACAAAGAGACAGGCAAAAAGAGAGAGACAGACATGGAGACAGCACAGAGATCGTATAGTTTCTGGAAGCGCTTTTGTACTAAAAGTATAGTTGTACAGTGGTGGCCCTTAGGGCATGATTTGTAGCTGTAGGTGTGAGCTGTGCAGGATGTGGATGTGATCTGACTGAGGAAGGACATGTGAATATGGCCTGACTGTAGGATCTCACACTCTTTCTGTAGTTCTTTCAGTCGTTTTGTCACAGTGAAGGAGACAGGAGGAGAGAGATGCAGGGCAGGGCAGAGTAGTGTGAATATGCACATTGAGGCCTTGGGATGGCCAGCCAGAATGCCGCCTTTGCTGCAGGGCCCAGGTGCAGCGAGGGACGAGACTGCCCAGTGTTGCTTGTCCCAGGCTCACACTCATCCTTTGATTACAGCCGATGGGATGGTAGGGGCCTGCGGGCTAGTGTCCGCCGCAGCATCTGCAGGTGTGAGCGGGTCCACCAGGGAGCTGGGCGCCGCAGATGGCCAGGCTGTAGCTGTGAAGGCTGCCTGTGTTTAGTGCACCGTATCCTGTTCTGTGGAGGGGGTACAGGGCCGAGGCCTGTGAGAACCCTCTCTGTTTTTTTCTTGTCAGTTAGTCTTAATGCTAATTGTCTCATTTGTTTAAGAACTGTTCCATGGCAGTAAATTTTACAGTCAGGTCTATTATATATTTTGATCAATTTTAATGCAGTCTGTCAAGGGTTCGATTGAGGTGGCTGACCTGGAATATAAGCTGGTTGCCTTTTATTCAAAAGTCCCCTTTATTGCTTCTACTTAGACCACATGCCATCACATTAGCATAAAGGGCATTCTGGCGTACCTTTAGAAGTGTCCCTTCCGGAAATTCTGTCGGATCCTTTTTGTTTGAACTCCAGCCTGAAAATCACTTTCTAGAGATCAAACATGAGCTTTTTCTGTGAGGTATTCGATGTATTATCATTTTTCTAAAGTGATCATCATGGTTTCTATTTGTAAATTGCAGTTAAAACGTCTCTCAAACACAAAATAAAGCTTTTAATTTCTCCTCTCCTTAACACCGTCTTTTCTGTCTGTCTAACGTTCATTAGCAGCATCCAAACCTACCAGTTTGAAAAGACTCGGAGTGAGAGCAGGAAATGAAGAACTAACAGGAGGGAAAGTAAATCATTCACAGGACTCTGTGAGTTTTTTATTGCCTTGCATGTCTCATGGTTACCAGTAACCGAATTAACAAAATAAATAAAACAAACAATTCTTTGGAAAGGCAAGAGTGATCTCGCTCTCTCTCTCTCTCTCTCTCTCTCTCAGTGGACAGAATTTTGAAGAGGCACCTTGATTAAACCACCTCATTTAAACCCAATGAATTCTGCTCAAACTGCGTTTTGAGTTTTCCGTCCTTGCACACGTTCCGTTCGTTGTCCATTTTGTTCAGGATTACCCTTAGCTGTACTAACGGTTTTGGATGCAATTTTAATGCCCACTTTATGCACAAGTGTAATTTTTTGCAAACCATGGGATTTCAGAGTCTGTGTTTTTTGAGATTTGCGTCAACTCCTGTCCCGTGTAACTGCTCCGTCCTCAGTGCGATTGAGTCTGTTTTCTCCTTTACTGACAAAGTTTGGGTTGCAGCTCTCATTACAGCACCCTGCTTTGTGTTGGAAGATTTTGTTTTCTTTGTCAACCACATTACAATCATTACCTCAGACTTGTCATTACTCAGTAGAGACCCATGTGAGGGGTAGCCATAACAGAACATCTTTTTCATGTTCAGCCTGTTAAAACTTCACTCCCCATTCTCCACAATTTCGTACCTCATATATCACTTTCATCTCTGCGGTGTCTGGCGAGGACGTAAGTGAAATAAAAAAATAAAAGGCTCTGCGACTAAAACATTTGAAAAGTTGGAATGGGTAATAGGTGTGAGGAGCTGGTTTGATAAATGGACTGGCGAATTCAATTGACAGTTGTGGTCTTGCAGAACGTCTGAAGATCTGTGATGTACTTGCATTTTCTTGCTGTTAGGACCTGACTCACTGATGATTACCAGGTATTAACACACTTTTAAAATGACAGTGGTATATGCTATTTTTTTTCCAAAATCCTAAAACAGCTGTTTCTCTGACAAAATGTTGGAATATACAGTCTGCCGGGTCCCACCAGTGGAATCGCAGTGCTGGTATTTGCTGTCACCTGCTATCTGGTATTGACATTGAACACAAAAAGAGAGTTGTGAATGAGGTACTTGAAGTTAAGTGAGCCTGGAGTGACACACAAGGACTGGTGAGATTGCTGCAACAATGGTGGCTAATGACAGGCGCTTGTGTGCAGTTGGCAAAGAGACCAGAGGAAATGCTCATATTACTTTCCAAGACAAACACGAACAGTGTGGACTGTGTTCGTGTATGTGTGGTGGATGGAGTCACATCTCTCCCCCCAGCAGTATGACTTATTAAATTACAGTTTTGTGTTTCTCCACAGCTCTGAGCAGAGGAGGCATGAGATTTAGGTGTGCTCTGACCTGTGCTGCTTCTGTTTACAATGCAGGGTCTACTGTAACTTGTGAGGAAAACACAGATGATTTCCTCAAAAATCTACAGTGGGTGCACGGTGCTGTGGCAGATGGTCCACTAGCTATGAAGTCAGCCCTGAGAAAAGGTCACGAGTGGGGTCACACAGGGACTACGAGTGGGGTCACACAGGGACTACGGGGTACTCCACACAGCGGACTCCACACGTTAAAATCACAGTTTAAGATTGC
>JABJVR010047090.1:0-29052 GCA_025773905.1 Chitala chitala
CCTCTGCCTGGTACCCCCTCAGCCCCTCTGCCTGTTACCTCCCCAGCCCCGCTGCCTGTTACCTCCCCAGCCCCGCTGCCTGTTACTTGCCCAGCCCTGCTCGCTGTTACCTCCTCAACCTTGTGCCAACCTTAAGCATCCTGTTAGAAGACTCCCACCTCCTGCCTCCCTGTCAGGCCAGACCTGCCAGCAAGCTTGCAGAAACAGCCTCAGCGACACAAAATGGCAGAGGCTCCAGAGCGAACAGAGGATGAGAGGGGTGACAGAAACGCGGGGAGGTGACAGCGATGCAGGAGAGAAAGGCGGTAATTGCTGGGCAGCTGCGGACCACGCGGACGGGAGGTCCGTGAAGCTCAGAAGTTAATGAGGAGGAGAACTAGGGGGCTGAGATGAAGATGGACCAGGAGGGGGAGGAAGGAGAGGAAGAGAGGGAGAACACAGCAGCAAGACATGGACTCTGTGGCCAATGTTTGACAAATGTGGTGCATGGGCAGCCCCATTAATCAGTCGGCCTCTGAGGCCTGTGAGATCTCACCATCAATGTTGTGGCAAAGGTGTCCGCATATGTGAAAGCTGAAATGTGACAAGGAGCATGGACTCAGAGCGACTTTGGAGAAAGACAGACCATAGTTCAGCATTTACACTTGCGCTTTGCAAATCAGACTGCCCACTTGTTGGTGAAAGGAACGTATTTTCATGCTCAAAAAAGCTGGAAAAAGAATTTTAAAAAGTTTACCAAAGTAGCTGTAAATCACAGTCAATCCAGGTGTCTGAGGAAATCGTATCAAACTGTAAGAAAGAAACTCACTCACCCTTTTCATACTCTGGGTGTCGACATCAGCGACGCATGAGAGCGGTTTAGCAGCTCATGTCAGGTCCTGTTTTCCGTTCACAACTCCTCACCTTAACGGTTAATAAAACGCTCGCGTCGACCCCGCATCGATTGGCTGCGATGAATTACTGTGAGTGCACTCACTTGCTTTATGTGTAGCGGCCTTGGCACGCGGTTTGTTTGTCAGAGAAAGGGCAGAGAACCAGTGCCCAGCAGCGAGGCGCTCTAGCTACCTGGCCACACTCACGCCAGCTGGCAGGTCGAAATGGTGTGTGTCACTGTCACGCTGCCTGGATTGACTCGCGGAGGAGAAGCCGTGCCCTGAACCTGTCTGAGCAGAGTGGGTTGGAGTTGGGATGTTTTTGCCCCCACTGCCACCTCATTGCCTCAGTTCTGTACAGGCCTACACGCCTAGCAGGACTTGCGGTGTGGTGTCATTCTCCCTCTCCACCCTGTGCCTGAGAGTGCTAACCCCCCACCCCTTTGCAGCCCCATCTATCAGGCAGTCGGATGGAGGAAAGCACTACTTCAAGATATGGCTCCCCAGTGGACCACTGTTTCATTATTAGTTTGGTTTTAATTTTTTTCCTTATTTCTCCAGTCAATCTATTCCCACCCCCCCACCCCCACACACACGTACACACACACACACCTCCAAGAAATGGGTCTTTTGGCTTTAAGAGGCAAGAGGCCACCTGTAGTGAGACTGAACTGAGTTTGAAACTTTTGCTGAAGCTCTTGTGACTGGATGAGTAATAAGCAGAGGCCTTTCTATAAGCAAATTCTTTCTGTTCTTTTCCAAATGACTCTGACATCATGCACACCTATCTGCTGTTGGAAGGATTCACCCTGATCTCTTCACATTTTAAAAACAAAGGTCAGAGCTTGAGCCTATCTTGGGGCCCAAGATCTGCTTCCTGGTGTTGATCTGGAGCCTGTGCAGCAGCTGTTCAGGTGAGCCCTGTGCCAGGCATTCCTTGCCAACTTGTGCACATCTTTTTGAAGCTTGCCACTGTGCCCTGTTCCCTTCTGCACTGACCTTCCATTTACACAACAGTGCCAAGCACTTGGTCAGGTGAGTTACTTTGGTCAGTGGGGAATCTTTTCCTGTGATTAAATTCCTATTGATTTATTTATAAATGAATGACAAATACATTGTTCATTCACTCAAACATGAAATAAATTCATTTCAATTTAATCTTTTGGACATGACAGTTTTAGTGTACCCTTTAAAATGATACATTTTAGAGAGTATAGAATATAGAGTTCCGTTTCGGCACTTAATATGTTCAGACATCAGATTTTTATTTTTACTGTTTCCTTTATTTTGTCATGACTTTCAATTCAATATTTCACATAGTTGACAAAGTCAGTAAATAAAGCTTACAAGGTGCTAATACTAATCTGAGAAGTTAAAAATGTGTGGGAGTCCACACTGTTTTTATACATATACTGTACATATATATATATGTTTAGCAGGGATGTCTACAGCACGCTAAAGGTCACGTGCAGCCATTTTCATTGGCATGCGCTGCTTTTGGCATGCATGGCCGCAGGAGGACGCGGAGTACCTGAAGCAGATGGACACGCAGGGGGCTGTTGGTGAGCAAGCAGGCAGGAGCCCTCCCTGGCTGTTGTCCGAGCGCGTCGGATCTTCACACTTCAGCTGCGTCTCAGCCGGGCTGAGCGGAGTGGAGCGGTGCACACATTCGGCTTGTTCATTTTAATAAGACAGACAGCCGGTTAAGAGCATTGTAATGTGATTTTCCTGCACACTTCCCCTACCCGCCTGTCGCAGATGCATCCCCCCTCCCCCGATGAGCCATGAGCTTCGATTACATGGACATGTCGTAATGGATTCCCCCCATTCCCCAACCAGCGTGTTGGCTCTCACATGGGTTTGAGTGAGTGGGGGCCCCTACAGGACCCCCTGGGTGGGTGCTGTCATGCCAGCTCCTTGCTCTCCTCTGCCTCGCTGTCGGCCCACATCACTCACGGAACAATCTGGAAAGAGCAGGCAGCCGGCGACCTGACAGCAGAGGGTGCACCACTGCAAACTGCTCCAGAGGTGGGCTGACTGAAATAGAAACACTGGGGCAGAGCAGAGATGAGTGGAGGGGGCCAGCTGAGCTAGGAAAGCATGACTTGAAGGATAGTGAGGATTGTCAATGTGTGTATGTGTGTGTATTTGTGTGTGTGTGCATGTGTGGTCCACGCTCTGTCACAGTGCAGGCATAAGCAGTCTGAGCTCACCCCAGTACTCTGGCTCACCCCAAGCCTTATTTATTTACTTGTTTCAATTAGTTTTTTTAATCTGCTGTCATAAGTCCAGGTGTAAGGTCAGGAAGGTGGCAGGAACTTCATAACAACTTTTCAGCGCCACCATGGAGAGCTGCTCCGCACCACGTTCTCAGCGATGAGCAGGAGATGCAGCAGCTCAGAACTCGGCGCTGACAGGCCGGCGCTGTGTGTCACATATGTGCATACTAACTGGAGAGAGATACAGAACCAGCGAACGAAAAGGAATCCAACAAGAAAACAGGCGCGTTTTCCCCCCCCCCCTTAATTTGTCTTGACATCTCCTCTAACAACATGAATAAGGCAATTGAACTCCAGCCCCAGAATTCATGCATAATGAATGAACAACACACGGAGTGATATCGTAACACTCACACCACGTCCGTGAAATTAATGCAAGAATTACAGTATTTACGTTGCCAGGGCACAGGAAACGAAGAGCGAATGACAGTGAGGAAGGGAAGGATGGTCCGTTTCTGTGCGGAATAAATTTACGGTGGACAAGAACATAAGTGGTCCAGCACATTTGGGCCGGAATACTGCAATGTGCAAATGCCTTTGAAAACCTATGTGGCAGCCCTGGACTGTGTACTGCGTTCATGGTTTCTCAGCGTGTGACTGACACACATCGAGCACTTATGACATGGTTTCTGCACTTTCAACGACTGAAGGACTGACGTGCCTTTCATTACCCAGGCCCGTGGAGTCTTTGGTTTGCAGAGTGATGTACCATTCAAACAGCACAAAGCAGTTTTATTGCAATCGACATTTCTCTATGCAGACATGTCATCTTATAATCGAACACTTTAAAATAAACACCCACAAGTGAAACGGTGTTCTTTCCCTTTCTATAAGCTTGAAACGAAGGGCTTCGTTGTTGAATTTTGCTGCATTTATTTAGTTCTACATTACATGTTACCTTAATATTTTTATATTAATTTCTAGAACCACCTTCCCCCCACCCCCAACTTCCTCTGGGAAACTCTGTTTTGAATTCAGTCACATTCTGGTTTCTATAGTGACTGGTAATTCAAGGTCGGGGATATTAGACAGACATTAAGTAGAGGTCAGTCTGCCTCAACCTGTTGAATTATAACAAAATGATGATCTTCTTAGTCCGATATAACCATGACTGTGAAGCAGATCTAAAGAATGACTAATAATGGCAACAGGTGTGGTAATTATGAGGACAATGGTTGAGCAGATGATGGAGGAGAGATCTACAGAACATCTTGCTTCAGGCGACATGCTCCCTCTAGCCTGTGAAGACTGCAGTGGCTGCTTTCAAACATCTGTACGTTTGTCCCTGGAACCACAGAGAGAAAGAACACTACTTTCTGTGCAGCTATAGAAGTGTATCAAGCAGACTTAGGACAGAGGTCAACTAACTCAAAAAAAAAAGACTACCTGCAGTGTTTGTCAAAATGCTTTACTAGGAGATAAACAACAGTATCTATCTGTAACAGCTTTTTTGTTTTGAGCCAGAATGCAAATTATTAATCTTTCCAAAGACAGTCCTACAGATTATTAAAATTTTCTTAGGTGTTATTAAGAGCTGGACCTGGAGAATTATCATTTTAATTTGCTTGTCCACTGAGTCACTTCACAGAGGAAGCAGCGCTAACTTAAAGAAGAGACGCAGGAAACACTGACCCAACGTAAACGAAAAAAGGATAGCAAACCCAGTGAGCCAGAACTAAACAGGAGTGTGGCCATCACATTCCCAATTACATGAAAGCAACTCTTTGTGCTACAGAAGCAGAGAGGCTAATCAGAGGCACACAGTTTGACCAGCAGCAGAGTAAAGGTGGAATAAGGAAGAAATGTTCCAAGAATCCAAGGCAGTTACATTAGGTAATACACCAGGCTGCACATAGAGGGCGCAAGTCATGTGATTCCAAAGCTGTGTCCATATGAATGTGCCCTGAGTGAAGGCAGAGCAGAGAAACCCTCTCAGTGTCCATTTGTCATAATGTTGGTTAGTATAAAGACATTTTATCATTATATTTTTATTGCTGTTACTGGCTTCTGCATGCTGTATAATTTAAAATGCTTCCTTTAAGTAACTGGATGAAAGTCATTGCAGAAAGAGTTTATTTTATTCCTTACATTTTAATAAGAACATGTCTTCTGTTTTTCCTTCAGTGACATTTGCAAAGTGGAGAATCACATGTATACCACATATAAAAAGACACACACACACACACACTTCCCTTGAAGCACGTTCCTACATTGCACTTTTCGAAGGGACTATGAAGGTTCGTGAAACTGATGAGTAGAATGCATTTACAATACATTTACAGCAGGATTAGCTTTAACATTATTATTGCTGCCATTTTTCTTTGGATGTCTGCTGTGTTGAGCCATGTCCCCAGGCCAGCTGTTGGACTCGACTTCATCTGTGAGTATCACAGGACCTTCGCCCAGGTCACCAGGGAGCTGCTTCTAGGAGCATTGCCAAAGTGAAATAGGATGAAAATTTCTCGCCATGTTTAGTTTTTTTTTCCCTATGGTAAAATTATATAGATATTTTAGCATTACTCTGAAATCCACAGTTGTTATTTTAACGCCTGACCTCAGTAATCTGCCTGGTAATCAACAGCGCGGCATCCAGCGTTCAAGCCTGAATTGTTTTAATTATACAAGGAATTCAAGCTAATGTTCGCGTAAGATGTCCTTGTGGCTCGCGGGCATGCAGCTTTCGTTACTGTTATTTTGCATGCCTTCACACGTTTTCGCAGCTGCCAAGCGACTGCAGGAAATATAATTATTCTTAAAAACTAATGATTTCTAATTATCAGAAATACTAAAAAGTCTACATTTTCAAAGCTGTTTTGCATTCTGTTGTTGTTTAAAACTTCACGTCTGTTATACTTCATGACTGTCCATATCTTCACAGCAGGAACCTAAGCAAGCGCTTAAATAGACTTTACATCTTTACTGAAACACTGCACTGAGCACAACAATTAGGACAAAAATGAATTAACAATAATATGTACAATTATTTATTGCAATCTACCAGTCTGTTTATATCAACACAGCACAAGTGCACTGTTAATTTTCATACCCATTACAATCTCTGAAAATGTTTTAATTGTTCGCTGTTCTTATCAGATAATGGTGGCTAATTGATAGCTCACAAATTACTTCTCAGTATTTAGCATTTTACTTGTAACTTGTTTGTTGGTATTTTAAAATAAAATCCTAGATTTATTGCCTGATAAATTTGGAGGTGTGAAAATGGCAGATGACAGGGAACGAGGAAGCAGTTTTTAAAGTTGCTTCTTGTGATTTTTTTCTTAGAATACGTGGAGAAGGGAGTTTATTCCCACAGAAACGCAGCTTGACTTCTCTGCACAGACTGTGCTGGTTCATGCAAAATACTCTGATTACTTCCCAACGCCCCACAATTCCCCTACGTTAAACATCAGGAACTGATTTGTGAAGCTGGCCTCTTGGAAAGGTTCAGGGTTTTCTCTGAGCAATGCATAAAAGGCAAACAATGTCTCTTGTGCGAGTTACAGATGTCTCCACTATTCATAGGCAGTAAACATTCCCTAATCCAAATTTTCAAGGCCAATCTTTATTCTCTGTGAAGATCAGCATGGGTCAATTATTGTCAATTTTTTTATTTTAATGGACTAATATAACAGTCATATGAGCAGTGCTGTTTGGATATGAAGATGCATGTGATGAGTTGGTTCAGAATCACCTTACCACTGAACCCTGGTCATGTGGCACATGGGGAAGATTTGGTAGATACTGTACTGCACCTTATGAATAAATGGATAACATAACAATAACTGTTCTGGTTACTGATAGTAATGTACCCTTTGTACATAGGGTGTGTTACTGTAAATAAGACCATTTCTAAACAATTGAAGCTGTTTTTCAGCATTTACACAAATATTAATATTGTTAAAGATTACACATTTTCAATCTTTACCAAACATGGAAGATTAGTGCTGTGAAAGTCACTTCCTTCAATAACAGAACCGAAAACTGTAAATAGTAATAAAATAAATAGGTCTGGATGTTTGCTATTATCACATTTTTTTTTAAAGCTTTCTCAAACTGTCACTCAGAAACACACACACATACACACACGCTTGTATGCACGCTCATGTGTACAGACACACATGCACGCGCGCGCACACACACACACACACACAACATCAAAACTCCAGATTCTTCATGCTGACAGCTGCAGAAGGGCAGAAGGCTTGGGAAAGTGGTCAGAATGTGGAACTGAGTCAAGGAACTTCCTGTGAAACAGACATCCGCTTCACTTTGGCAGAAACAGGCAGAATCACACACGTTTACAGGGAGCAGAGGCGAGCAAGCAAGCTCATAAACAGACAGGAAAGCGGACAGAGAGGCAGAGAAAGACGCGCAGATTCATGGGTAACGTTTGCAAGAAAACCTGTTGATGTACAAACTGTAGACAGCTAATCTTAATGAGACAACACCTGAAATTTAAAGTGTCAGTGCAGGGAAACAGATATGCATTTGTAGTTTCAGACATCCTGCCAGACGGCATGACAGTCAGAAAACCAGACAGGGATTTTTTTAAAGAATTAAGGCGGAAAGACCATCACCACTCCATCACTTTCAAGAGCTGTCAGACAAGAGCAGTGGAGGGAGTGCAATACCCCAGCCTTGTTTTCTCATATTTATGGTATACGCAGAGCTGCATTGCCCCAGGTTATGTGACAATCTGCATTCTATTTTTTCAAAGTAGCCTTTTCCCCCATCAGTTGTATTTAGCAGTACATCAGTCCTGTCAGATTCCCCCATTCCACCCCCCCCCACCGCATTTAACCTCCACTTGCTACAAATGGCTTCATCAATAGCACGGCTGGCTCCGTGACAAAGACAATGTAACTATGAGCTGCGGCAATACCGCACGTCGCCGTTTAAAGACTCAAAAAATAAAAAGCGACAAAAAACAAAAATACAAACTGTTTTAAAATGTTTCGGAAAGTTTCTGGGGAAAAATGTTTAAACATGAGTAAATATGTGAAACATATGAGCATCACTTTGAGACAGGCCAGCCTCTGTGCAAGTTTTTTTTTTTTTTTTGTCTTGACTTCTTTTACAGAGCAAGGAGCAATAACAACATGTGCGTTAGTGAGTCACAGATTGCCAAAGTTATTCCGGGGCCCGTCCCTCGCTGTTCCTTTTATGTGCTGTGAAATCAGGCCCGGTGTCACAGGTTTTTAAGTTCCACATGGCCGTCAGTGGTGGCGACCCTCCTGCTGGAAAAGGTCGGCCCTTCTCCTCAGCTTCCTGCCGCTGTACACTGCTTCCCTCCCCAATGAACACTACTTTGCCTGCTTTCTTTCAGTTATTGAATGGCTGCCGATGAGATCAGCCACGTTTACAGAAATCGTGGCCCCTGCAGGCAGGGGCTGCGACCCCAGCTCTGTCACTTTCAATAAAGGGAGCATGACTGATCCCTTTCACCGTGCAAGAACGCCACGGGTCAGAATGCGCGCCACGGGTTTCCGCGTGGGGTAAAATAAAACATAAATATCGCAGGTCAGAGTTGAGGTTATAAACATGAATAAACGAACACAGCACCAGGGCTGTGGAGGTGGTCTGATTTCTGCTAACTCCAGCACTTCATTTTACGTACCCCCTCAATTCTTACACATCTCAGCGATCTTGTGTTTTACCCTACTAGTTGTCATGGCAACTTCAATCTTGTTGCCTATTTTAGCCTGTAGCTGAAGAAGACCTTGCCATCGAACCTTAGTATTTTGGAGCCAGTCCTATGGGGAGATTATGTTACAGTTTTAAGGAAGTTTTGTGGAAGAGGGAGCCCTTAAAATACTCGCTGTACCTTCAGGGAATGTGTAATTGTCTGTTTGTGTCCATTGTATTTAAAGCATCGAATCGCTTTGCAGATCTGTGGAGATTAAAAGCAAGTTTCTCAATAGCTGCATTTACAAGGAATAATGGCTCATTCAGAATAAAAATGAATCATGTAACCACCTCAACTGGAACAGACCGGCCTGATTCGACCCAATCCAAACTAATTTTCGATCCGAATAAGAAAGAAGATGTAACTCTTTAGTAATGTGATCATTTGTGGACTTAATATGATCATTTCTCTCTTATTGGAATAAATATATTCTTTCTGCGCATGCACATCCCATGTGGTGTTAATGTTAGGGCAGATGACGTGCCTCTGGGAGGGACAGAAACATGGTGGCAACAAAGTAAAACTGGTTGGTGACGAATACTACTTAATTGTTGGAAACTTTAAAACAATTAAAAATGACTGAAGTCTATTTTCAGCAGAGTATTTCTGGCATATACATCAAAGCGGGTGAGACCACTTTGTGCATGTTACAAAAGTTCTATTCTGATTAAATGCTCTGAGCATGTAAACGGAAATCTTATCGGATTAGTGTCCGTGTAAACAGTTAAATTGGAATCGTTAATCAGAATGACTTCCATCTAATTGAAGAAATTATGTCCAGAGCTACTGCTGGATGTCACCAATGTTGGGAATTATCTTATGAAGGCTAACAAACTGATGAGGAAGGTTGTGGTCTCTATTTGGCACAGGATATACAGAATGCCACTCTTAAAAATGGAATAATGTGCACCAGTCTCTTACAGTAAAGTTCATTTTACACTTGTCATATGGTCCAACATGCAAAAAAACGTTTATTTACAAGTCTATATATGCATACAGAAAATACATTTTACTTAATTCCACAATTAATGGCTGTACAATGACTTTATGATGCATGTAACATTTCAAAACGATTTCAAGAACGTGTTATAGAATGCAAAACAAAGCATGTTGGTTACAATTAAAGGAGACCGTGTTTGAGGGAAAGCTTCATGCTCATATATCGCCGATGATAGTAAACAGAAAATATGTTGTTGGTTATAACAAAGGCTTTCTTTTTTTAAGACGTTAAACACTGAGGTGTTAATTGTGTTTCTGGACCTCGCTAGTAATGTCCTGTTAGTTTTGCGCTCATTGTGCATATCCATTCATTAACAAGGACCACTTGTGTTAATTAAACAGCTCTTCTCTATCATTCTCTTCGTCGCAGGAAATGCAGTGAGATCTTGCGTGCCCCTGAGCCAACGTGGGCTGTTGGCAAGATGTCCGCTTCATTTTCTTTACCGAATGCTTGTTTGACTCCTTGTCGAAATGACTTCAAGTAACAAAGCTAAAAACACCACAATACAAGCACTGTGCTGTTGTTGGAAGGTCACCTTGAGGTCATATAATTAATAGCTCAAGGCAACGATGCATCTGAATTTTACACAGACTGGTTGCTTCCATACACAACCACATAGGTTCACTTTCTCTTCATCCTCTGCATAACAGAGGGAGCAAATAAAGTCGGTGATTATAAAAAAAAAAAAAGTAAAGTGTGTCAGTTATAATTTATTTGCTTGTTCGTGATGTATGGATGTGACGTGGGCGTGATTCTAAACCGAATTAGAAGTGCTGACATGTAGTTTATGTGTGGTGAATCATTGCTTTTCTTGAGAGCGTTACCACATGCGGTGACCTACCCATATGACAGTCCAGAGTGATTGTACGCGCCAGGGAACCAGTGCAATGAGCAACAATGAGCATTTAAGGACTTTCTATATATGGAGCTGTCTCTGCTGCTGTCATTGCTGTTTGAACTGAACACAAGGGGCGTGTTCACGCAATGTTCCTCACTTCTAATGTGCACTGTTGACGCAGCAAGTTGGACCAGCTGGGGTAGGGTGTGGAGAAGTTGGAGCTGGTGTGGTGCAACACGGAGAAAGTAGGTGTCACTTCCACTTAGCAAAATGGGATGTGGTGGGGTGTTGGCCCCAGAGGATGGTAACCTTTCCAGGGTTATCTTAACAGAAACACCGAAGGCCCGGATAACTCAAACAAGCTTGCTTATTAGGGTGATTAGTGTGGTGTTCTATAAACCATTATTACTGCAATGCTTGCTGACAATATTATGCAAAATCGCCTACAAAAGTACCACCGTTTTAACAGTGCGATTCACAATAAGTACCTTAGTCAGATATTCAATGATAGAAACTGTGACTTTACCTGAACAGGCTCAGGTTTCAAGTGTGTGTGCTTAAGCACTGTGTAATTGGTAATATAAAAAATAGTTTTAATATCTTAACATCCGGTTGCCGTATTGAGAACAGATGCTGACATCGTGCACAGCTGTGCCCACTGAGAGGCTCTTAGAGACTGTCTTGGATGAGGGGTAATTACCCTCCAGCATCTGCACAAACACAACAAGCTCACCAAATCATGCGCCCACCTTGTCATTTCACCGCATGACACAACACGGCGGACGAAAACGAAAGCGTGCATACGCGCCTCTCTCCCACCACCTCTCCGTGGTGGACGTGAAAGATTTTCCTCTAACCCAGTTACTGACCCAGAGGTGCAGATCTGCTGTGGTCAGACCATACTGTACACCCAGATGTCATGTACCTTCCATGGTGGCAGTTCACTTAGCCTCACTAGCTGGTTTCAGTGATGAGGGTGGGGGAAAGTTCTAGTCATGATCTGCCCCCACCAACCTTAACCGAAGAACGGAGAGAAAGAGAGACACAGAGAAAAGCAGGACAAACCCTAACATTTTGTTTACACTACCAGTTCCATATATTTGAGCAACCATGCTTGCCTCATGTCTGCAGGCAAATAGATTGCATACCTGCACCAGTGACACTGGCCATAACGCCCCTCAATGTGTCCCTTGCTCTCACTCTCTCTCACTGTGCCATCCCGGGCATCTGCCAAGCTTCTCCTCCCACTCGTGAAACGAGAAGGAAACCTTCGTTAGCATCTAGTCTCTGTGCGGTGTGTTGTTCTTTTTTTTTTTTTCCACTAATTGGTATGAATCAACATGAAAAATCAAGGGTACTTACTCATTTGTTCTCATTTTTTGTAACCAATGACATAAGCAAACTATGAATAGCTTTGGGTATAAATAACCTACTTTCTGTATGTACATTTATGAATACCCATTTAAAGTCATTGTGTGACAAATACCATAGACTGTTTTCCCTAGACAGAGGTTTAAATAGCGTGCAGTGCAAGAAACAACAAAACCAAGCATCTTGTTAATTTCTGTTTTATCCAATTATAACATGTTATGTTTGCGTCTGTGGTAAACAAGGCTAACCTCTCTCTGTCTGACAAGGAACTTATATTTTTTCTTCTCTCTGAGTCTTTGAGGTTATCCAGTAAAGCGTGTTATCCAGTAAAATGTGATTAACTTCCACTACATGCAGAAACATACGACCGTATGTTCTCTCTTTGTTAATACACTTAATGATCTGGTGAAATTTATATTCATTTGTTACACTTGTGCCTTTTTTCTGTAGAGGCACTACCATTGTAATGTCAAGGGTAATATTTGTCAGTAGCACCTGACATTTCAAAGACAGCAATACAAGGTCCAACTCATTAAACTCCTCCTTGACATGAAACTGTTTTTGTTTAAGAATGAAATACAATAAGGATATCCTAATAAAAACGTCACGAATAAATACGTTACATTAAAAACAAGACACTTTCTATAAACTCTTTCCCACAATTAGATACAACTAATGAAGACCAATTGACATTTATATATAATTCATATTTTCATGCTCATCGCAGATAACACGAACTGTTGCATTGCGTGCCCATTCCAGGCTGAATGAAATTCTGTTCGTGCACAAGATCATTACTCAGCCTGCAAAGGCCCAACAGCACGCGAAGAACACACGCTTTTACAAACAAGAAACGCATTTCACATTTCTCACCATGTTGTCGTATCATTGTTTTGTTTCATCTTTTTATGGACGAAGGGGAAGTCCGGCAGAGGAAGCGTATCCTTTAAGGTTAGCGCCTTCTCTTTTTTGTTTCCAGAAAAAACTGTGACTTCCTCATCGTCGTGTACATAATTTTCCACGACTGTGTTTTGTTTTCCACGCGCCATGAGACGTCAGCCAGGACTGCGGTTTTACTCGCGCGACAGCGCGTGCAGGAAGTGTCGCAGCAAAAACAGGCCCCGTAACAGTTTCCACACCCTTCAAAAGCCACACAGTGCTAAATATATCTTCCAAGACACCAATAATAGAATGACAGGGCCCAGAATAAACACTTAAACAAAAACAGAGGCTTTATTTAACCACATGTGAGCTATATTTACTCACACATATTTATTAAACTGTTGCACACGACTTTGTTTAGTCATTCCTTAGTACTTAAAAATATATCTGCTTGCACTGTTGGTCTGGTCAGCTTTGAGTAAATGTTGATACAGTTCCTGCTATTTCCTCTTTATTAAATGTCATAACTATTCTGTAGCTGACAAAACAAGTGATAAACTTTAATCCTTTTTCTGTAGTACTCGCTTGTGTTCTCAATAAAACATCTGCTGTTTTGTTATCCTCGGGAAATTAGAAATGCACATCCGTGATTCAGATATTAAAAGAAATTTGTTTCGATGAGAAAGACGCAGCGCTACATAACATGTTGCACGTTGGACCATATTTAGGCCCACGTCTGTGTTCCGCCAGTGACAGGCACTGAGCCGTCTGGCCGCTGCATGTAAACAGAGGAAGAGGCAAGTATTCAGAGATCAGCCTTCGGAATTTGTGAAGAGGCTGAAAGCAAAATAAAACTGGCCCAGGTGAAGGCTGCAGTTTGGATTGGGCTGGGTGTTAATGAACAAACTTTGTGAAAGGAGTTTGAGAAATATGAGTCATACCTCACTGTAGCATTGTGTTGCTTATGTTTTTCGCTTGCACACGTTTCTTTAACAAGCAAAACTTTTCCGCCAATGTTAAACACTCCATAATACCAATACGAACAAAGCCGAAAGCCCCTTCCCACTGTATTTAAATATGTGCAGCTAGTCTACCCTACTTAAAAAGAATAATCAAAACTTTTTTTCTATATTCAAACCTCTCATTTCGTATATCAGAAATCAATGCCATGAGGGCGGGGGTGAGCACTTATCTCCACTTCTCTTGCTAATAACAACGCAAAAAAGCTCCTTCGATCATTACAAAGTAAAATTAGAAGAGAACGGGGAGTGGAATCGATAAGTTCCCAGCTCGTGTGGCGTAATGAGACCTGAAGAGTTTCAGCTAATGTTCCCAGATTACAGACGGTGGAGCGCTCAAGGGAAATTGAGGCTGGGGCTTTTAGGGCGAGCCGCCGAACGCACTTGGTAAGACGGGTAATTGCCAGCCTATAAATTCGTGGGCTGGAGGAAGCTCTTCACTTCTCTCTGTCTGCTTACATGGTCCGATAAATAATACACTGAGAAACGCGGACTTTTAAAATTGTTATAACAAGCGTTTCCATCCCAAAAGCTGGCAAATGATCACTGTTCTTAAACATAGCTATAGTCTGATCAGACTTGTGCCTTATTTCTGAGTCTACAGTCTTCAAAGTGTAGCTGAGTCGCTGCTGTTGGCACTCATTTAATCTGTAGCCAACAGAGTGAATGCTGGTAATATGACACTGTGAACTCTTCTTGGTGTTTTTGCTTTTATCAGCTTGTTCCTAATATAAGCAAACTGTGCATTAGAAGTGTGGTTCTTCCACAGTCAGGTGACCCTTGTTAATGGTGCACTTCAGCCACAGGGGTCACGTAGCACCAGAGACTCTAGGTAACGAGACAGACTTGATATCCAGCCTTATTAGAAGATACTGTAACGGACCAAGGGAGCAGGCATGTTTCTAACCCGGGTCGTCGCTGCCTGCACAGCACACCAGACAAGAGGATTAGCTCACTGAGCCAAAGACTCAAGTCTTTAGTTGTGGTAGCTAATCGTCTACTTGTCTCAACGCTTGGGGGTGACATCACTGTCACTTCAGCCAACCTTCCACCACCTACGGCAGTTGCTACACTACCCCCTTAATAGCCCCCTACTTCAACCTCGTCCTATCCTGGCCGAAGCAATCTCATCCCACTCCTGACACCAATGTATCGGACCGAGGGAGCAGGCAGGTTTCACACCTGGGTCATAGCTGGCCGCACTGCATACCATAAAGACGATTAGCCCGCTGAGCCATGGACTCAAGTCTTCAACTCTGGCAGCTAATCTGACTTTTGCCTCGAACCCTGGGCCGACCCGCCGCCACAAGATCTGATGGGAAGTCATGCTCCCAGCCATTCATGTGGACATCAGTTTGATGCGTGCCACCTATGTAAACGTTGCGGACCAGGTACACCTCTTCACTGACAACAGTATTTCCTGATAGCAGTGGCCTCTTTCAGTAGGATATTGCGCCTTGCTACACTGTGTGAATTGTTCAAGAATGGTTTGAGGAACATGATGAAGAGTTCAAGGTATTGCCCTGGCCTCCAAATTCCCCAGATCTCAATGTCATCCCGCATTTGTGTGGGATGTACTGGGAGAAAACGTCCATGCCTCAATGGGTCTGATCTGTTTTGATGCTAGATAAAGCACCAACACCATATTAGATGGGTGACCATAATGTTTTGGTTCATTGGTATATATATATAATGTCTGGTCATATTGTTTCAATAGGTTGTGTATGCTGATATGCATACAGCTTTGCAGCTATGACTTTTAGTTCCTTAGCTACTTTAATGAGGCCACATGAGCAATTAGCAAAGCTGGATAACCCAATTGCAGTTCAGATTAAAAACCAAAATATAGACACAAAAAAGTACTTTGATTACAGGATTAGGAAGTGCTTTTGAGGGGGCAGGCAGTAGTAACAGCTGTTTTGACAAGAATATTGTCCTCATGAGCATTCTTTTAGCGTTCTCTTCTGAGGTTTGGCCTGGTGTGATCATGATGAATCAACTGTGTCGTGTCCAGGCATTAGTCTGGCAGTCTCAGGCTGTGGGCTGCATCAGAAACGGAAAATGACCAGGTAGAAAATAGAATAGTCCCCTTTTTGCGTTGCGAGCACCCAGGCGAACGGGCCGCAAGAGCACTAAGAGCCGGTCTCACCGGTGCTGAAAGCAAAGTGAGAAGCACGCCCAGGAAGCTTGGAAGGCTGTCAGAATCGAAACAGAACCCATGCGGAGAGTATGGTCCAAGAGCTCAGGGACACCTTGGTGGTGGCCGCCTGTTCCGTTAACACACACATTTCTTCCTCCGCATGTATACTCACCCTCTTGATGACAAGTACGAGAGGCATGAATGACACCTTTCATTGAATTGTAAATCGCGCAGCTGTGATTCGAGATATATTTTTACATTTTCATCTTGGCTGCGAGCGAACATTCTTGTTAATGACAAGGAAATGTCTATTGTCATGTTCTCTGTCAACTGCTACCATTCTGAATGCACAACAGTGTTTATTCACGATCATTACGCTTTAACGATACCCCTGACAGCACCTGCAAGTAATTTTACTCATATTTTAGCCCTATAAACTATAGAAATGTTAACTTTCCCTCTGATTAACTAAAAATTTCAGTTTCCATGGAAACCATTCTGAATTTACTTAGAAACGTGAGCAGGTGAATTCTATAAGTTATGAAGCACATGGTTATACCTTTAAATCCACACACATTACTTTAATTGAGGGGTGTTATGTAAAATACTTAGATAATTTACATGCAGAGCTGTTGTCAGAGCTCTCATCTAATTTAAACATAGTTGTGAAAGATGAGTACTGTTGGAAAATACTTTTATTTATTATAGTAAAGCTGGCTGATGTTGAAGTGATTTGGAAATTAGTGTTACAGCAATTTATACTGTTCAGAATTGCTTTGTTCTCCTGATAATACCTCTGATTCTAAAGTTGACAATATAGGTGACAACTTAGGCATAATTACAAGGTTTAGACATAAAAAAATCTTTACTGGAACAAAAAGACGGAGATAACGATCATTAATTTGATTTTTTTTTTACTGAAAAAAAGCGGTGTCTTTTATGAAGCTGTGCACGAGGTTAAATTCGCAGCATACTGTAACAACAGTACGTTTTGGTATGCGTTCCCCTTTAAGACTGAGTGAGAGTGAGCGAGAAAGTCACCGGAAAGTTTCTAAAATAGGAGAGAGTTTCCGCAAGGGGGGGGGGGGGGTGCCTAAGAAAGAAAGACGGAAAAAAGAGCGACAGAATGCCAAACAAGAAATATGAGGTTAGAGGCGAGTCTACGTGCTGTCTGCATACCAGAAATAACTTAACAGGCAAGGCCCCCCTCCCCCCTTTTCGGACCATCTATCACAATGGAGAGATAAAACAAAAGGCATTATTGATAACTACGTTTACCATTAAGGTGGTGAACTCTGAAAGAAAATAAAGTCTGGAAAGAAAGTATAGAAAATACCAAAGGGCAGCCTTAAAATAGAAAGATTTACTTACCTCGATTCAGGGGGATGGGAATATGGATCTTGTTTTGAACCCTTAACAGTGTCATAGTATCATAAAGTTACTATGTGCACCTTGGTTATCCGACCTGTACAGAAACCTTGGGCCAGGCAATTAAATTTTATATTATGTTATTTGGAATGTTTTAATAATTTATTTATATATTTCTTGTTTATTTGCCTGCTGGGCAATTAGTTATGGAAGTCATGCGTTATTTTTGTCTCAGCTTTCATATTAATCATTAAAATAACTTTTTTTGTTTTAATGTAGGCGTATTGGCAAAACAGCAGTATCCAAGCTTGGATTCAAATCTTTGGCAGTTATGTAGCCACAACATTAATAAGTTGTACAAAATAAGTTGCTCAGATGTTTCCAATAAATCATATTACAAAACGGTTAATCTTTGCTTAAGTCTGAAGAATTTCATAAAAATATTTCCATCAAACGTCTTACACTGTGGAAAAAGCAAATATTGTGGTTGTGTGTGTGCATACATGTATGCGTGACAGGATCGGCTTATGCAAATACTGCTGTTGCTTCTCACTGTGCGTTCAGGCCCTGTTTATAATGGGAATCTGTCCCTGGAAAGTGTCTTCATTTAAAGCAGGGTGAAATTCCTCTGGATGAGATCCAGTGCTCACTGCCCCATCCCTCACCTTCACCTCTTTCTCCTTAAATCTCTTTTCTTGTGCCTGTTTTTCCCAGCCTTGCCTCGGAGGTGGTCTCGCTTAAGAGATATTCTTCCCCACTGACGTTGTCAACCCTTTCATCCTACCTCCCGTTCATTGGATTGTCGTCCCCAAATTTGGCTGTTTAATTTAACGCTGACCTTTGTGCATCCCGGTGATGCTTCTTGTGACTCATTCCCCTCTAATGAGAAATTCCTGGTCCTTCTTTCTTCTCCAAGACAGCTCGCTCGTCATGTGCTCAGAGCTCAGCAGCCTGACACTGTGGCACCTTCCCCTGGATTTGTTTTCCTGGACCCTGTCTTCTGATACTTTTCAGCAATTTGCCAACATGTGTGTACAAGGTGTTTATCATCTTGTTGCTTCAACAAACTTCACAAACTTACATTACCTGTTCATGGTGAAATAGTTGTTGTATGTGGTTCTTTTTAAAAACCTTGGCTGAGCAACAATGAAGCTGGTGTATCAGCAGATCCCAAAGGAAATTACTGCAGGCAAAGAGGCCGTTTTGAGCCTTGAGTAGCAGGACAGCTGTTGCATATAGGTTAGGACACTCACATAAAAAAAAAAAATATATATATATATATATATATATATATATATTTCTTGGAAACTGATTTTGGTTCCATATGAAAGTTGCAAAGTTGTTCTCAGTACACCAGCACTGGGAAGTAAATATGTGGAAACAGCTGTTCAGCGAAATTTTTAAATGAAGAAGTTAGATAATTACTGTTGAAAATGCTGCGAATCTATATTGCCGTTTCACCATCATCAGTGACAATGAAGATGTGGCATTATGCCAAAGTGGGTGGGGCTTGAGATCAGCTTTGACTCCGCTGTGTTGGTCTGTTGTGCCGCTGGGCAAAGGCGTGCAGTGATGGCGCGTTTATCTGCCTGCACCCGAGGCCCACCGTGTGCCAGGCAGACAAGAAGGCACACGCTTGGCCGCTCCTCAACAGCCAGTGTCATGTTTCTCTGGGCTGGGCTGTTTCTCCAGCATGCTCTTGTTGGATGGGCATGGTGCCTGCTAACAAATGATTGATTAGCACTTCCAGGTTCACCTTTACCTGGCCCCATTGTTGCAACATGATAGGATCAAAACTACATGAAAACAACAAAAATTACAAAATCTTGAGGTCTTGCCACGTAGAAAGTTTGATCTCATATATCCTTAAAGTTTAATATAATGTGGAAGAAAGAGCACAAAAGATTGTCAGAGAGGGATTACCTTTCTATTTTGAAAAGGATGGGATGGATAGATTCTTTATACAGTTTGCGAGGGGGGCACTGCTTAGTTCTGTGTATCTATGATTGAATACACAATAACTACAATTGACCAATAAAGACAGTAAAAAACAGTTGCTCAACAGGCTGATAAAGCTTCATATACTGTGTAGTAATTGGCTAGAAAGTGACTTTCTGATAAAAAAAATACCATGAAGATGAACTGCAGACTTCCTTGTGAAGTACTTAAGTGTTTTACAGGTTGAAAGGGAGGAGTTGTTTATCTGAGTGTCTGGTTTTAAACAAGAACACATGCTCGTTTGTCTTTGAGTTGTAGCTGATACCGCATGTGAAAGATACCACTTCCTCTTTCCAGTCATCAGCACGCTGGTCTCCGACCGAGCTCTGTAATGTCATGGAGTACAGGAAACAGCATCACTTCCTGTTCTCTGAGGAGTGCTGGTAACTGAAGAGAAGCCACAAGGCAAGACACTTTGAGAAGGCTTTAAAAAAATGTAGAGCGAGCACCTATGAGGTTGTGGCCTTGTCTATGTTTGTGTCATCTTTTTAAAGATTTTTTCTCTCTCTTCCTCTCAGTGCATACAGTAAACATACTTCTTACCCATACAGTAGGGTTTTGTAGATGCGAACGTTTATCTTTGAGCTATCTTTTATGTAACAAAACAAGCTGATTTAAAAAATCTGCCTCTGTATTGAAATTCTGCCTGTAAACTTTACTCAGCAGTCCAGACACTAGCTCTAAACCACAGCTTACAGAATGTGAGCACTTTTGCATAGTTAAACAGAAGCAGGACTTTTGGTGGGGGGGGGTTAACAGTCAAGCCTCAGCTTTCATATCTTTACCCACAATCCTTCATTCAGCTGTGAAGTGCTGAGTGTACAGTGTAATGGAAATGAAAACAGTTCATACATTGTGGTGCATAGAGCGGGAGAGTTTTCACTGTGCTTCCTGGAACGTGCTTTGTCACCTGAAATGCAAAGCAGCAGAAATTAGCAGCCGCTAAACTGTAATAAACAAAAGTTCCACTTGAATGTCTACCAGTGGAACAGAGTAGGAAATATTACCCACAGCCTGTTCTTCTGGAAAGCCTGCATCCCCATTGACAAATGATCTTTTTTTCTAAATAAGGAAGCATTAGACAAAAGACTTGGTACCTTGGAGACCAGGAGGGTTTCCTTGCCATGGCAACTGCCTGTTGTGAACCATAAATCTGTCTTGGAATGCAGCAAACCTATTGAACGGTATCTAATTGTGTGTCTATAATGACAATAATGTACTTAGGAACTGTTTAAGGCCCAACCATAACTTGAGGTTTTGGAGTGTATACACTTTCATTTCCTCAGATGATTTTTGGAAACAGGAAGATTAGTTCATGATTGCATATTTCAAAGTATTGGAATTCACTCTTTCCTCATAGTCACCCGGTCTTCCACTCATGTTAGCAGTACTGGATGTGTCACATGATGTAATGTTGTGCTTGTATTGTTCTGTATATGTCCTGTTATCAATCAGAATCAGAATTAGGTTTATTGCCAAGTATGTTTTCACATACAAGAAATTTGTTTGGCAATGTGGTGCAATAACTGTTTGGATAGAGAGAGCGAGAGAAAGAGAGAGAGAGCGAGAGAAAACATTAAACAGGAAAAGATAGGAAGTACTACATATAGCTGATAGATACAGTATATAAAATGAGAAACACACCCACATACATACACACACACACACCTTGTTTGAACAATACTGTGTTATGTTCGTGGGCAAACAAGACAGTGCCTATGTGTGTGTGTCAGGTGCGTGGTTCACCGTATACTCTGATGGAGCTTCAAACATTCCTTACAATCATTGCTGTCCTGTTCTTATATAGACAATCTCTGTGCTTGTGTTCCCCACTGTTTAAAAATCAGTTTGTACTGTGTTCATTTCCTGCAGATATCACACCCTGTTGTGTGAGCAGTTCACAGAGCAGCTGTATGCTATCATTTGACAGAACAATACCAAAGTGATACCTTGTACAAAATGGTTTTTGCTTGTAGTTGTATTTGAAATTTTGAAAGGTGCATTATTTTTGTCACAAACTAAGGTTTAGGTATTTTTGTGATTTATAATGTTTTGAAATGGTTTATACATTTAGCAGCTCAGTCTCTGCGGTGCAGTCGGTTAGTGTGTTTGGCTGTTAGCTGAAGATTGGTGGTTCAAGCCACCCAAGCATATAGAGGTTTAGAGGCCTGGACGCTCAATGGGTAGAGCATTGGGGTAGGATGTGAAAGTCTCCCACTTTGAATCCTAGCACAGCCAGGTGTGTCCTTGAGTGAGACACTCAGCACCAGCTGCATGTGACTGCCCAATGCTGCCCTCAGGGGAAGAGCTAAATGCAGAGAACAAATTTAATTGTGACCTACAGTATTTGTATACAATGACAATAAAAGCTGTTATTATTAAACTGCTCTGAAAGTTCTGAGGACATAAATTGCTGACCACGTTTTGGGTTTGTGAAGGTCAGTACCTCTCATTGACACTCACTGTGTAGTAAATGCAAACAATGTATTTTCTAAATACAATAGAAACTTTGAGTTTAGCTTAAAGCTTTTTATACTTCATCATTTGACTAGAGTTGACATGCGGTCCAGTGTTCCTGCTTTGAATCAGTACTGGCAGTTAGTTGCAGACCTGCATGAAAAGATCGCATCTAAACCAAGGTCATGCAGAATTTTGCCAGCCATGGTGTGTGGAAAGAAAGAGGGTTTGGCAACAATAGTTGTTAAAGAATACTGATCACACAGTTTCTTTTTCTTCCCTACCTTGAATATAAATGCAGTTATGAGGCATGCAAGATGACTAGCGGTCGGTTAGACAAATACACACACACACACACACACACACACACACACACACACACACACACATGGTGACCACACACTTCAGCTGCCCAGCCTTCACTCTGTGAGCTTTCCGCCCCTCTTGATATCAACACGGATCACGTTTTCTCGTATTTAGAGCTGAGTTCTTTATGTTCTCATCCTGTACCTCCCACACGGCCAGCAGCGCTCTGTGCTCCACAGTACACTTAGGCTCCGCCTCCTGCCTGTACCGACCTGTTGGGTGGTATGAAAGGAGGTGTGGAGGAGACGAGAGGGGGAGGGTTATGCAGAGGGGACAACACTCCTTTCTGACAGCTGTTTGCAAACTGCGACAACACGTGATGTGTATCCGTTTGTTCACAGGGTGTGTGTGGCAAGGTTATAGATATACTGTACTAATTACAGAGGCCTGCTGGAAACAAAGGTCTGCAAAGGTGCTGGGTTTTTCACTGAGCAGGGCCACTATTCACAGTGCTCTTCTTTTCACCCTTTCAATCCCTCACTTCCCCTTTCCTCTCATGTTTGCTTTTCCCTCTTTGTGTACATCTTTCGTAACGCGCTGAGGTTATAGTGTCAGCACATCCCGCGTGCCCGCCCAGCTGGCTATGTTGTCAAGCGTGGAGCGGCAATACTGGCACTGCAAAAACCCGGAGAGTTTACCAAAGGCTCAGTCCCCTGAGGTGCATGGCATCCCATGCGCATACTGCCAGTTTTTGCACAAATTAATGAAAGTACAGTCCCACGGATGAATGCTCATTATCACTTTACTAGACCAGATATGACATTTCTTTATTTATTTTTTTTGCCATGCAAATTCAACAGCTACCAAAATGTTCTGTGCCAGGAAGGTTGAGGGATGTTGCTGGCCCTACAGCTGGTCACTGTGCTTGACATACATCAATTAGGATGGCCATGTTTATTACATGAGTCAAATGCTCCCTCTGGTTTAAGCTCCCTTGCTCTCTCCTGCTGGCAGTTCAGGATCGATCATCTTTTCCTGTGTCCAACTCCAGGTTCCTTCACCTGAACCTTCTTCTGTCTCAGTATTCGGCATGGACAGGGAAGCTTTGCGTCTGCAGTTTGTTGCCCAGTCAGAATAAAATTTTCAGTCAAGTCTACAGTGTACCTGAAAGGCTTCCTGGTGTAACTCAATGCACCGTCAGATGAACCTTGTACTCTTTTTGAACGCCCAGCCTTTGGAATCCATTTTTCAGATCAACAATCTGTATTTTAATTACACTGGACCCACTGTCAAAACTCAGTGCAGACAGTGTTTTGGGCGGACGTTTTATTGCTATTTAAATGCCGCAGCACACATTCATACAAAACAAGTTGTCAAATTTTTCACATTTTATACACATAGTCTTACTAAAAGCATTTAAGACGCTGGTGAGACACAGGTGTTGACTCGAGGGCATAGCGGATGTTCACATCCAGGGACGTGATCCTGAGGAAGCCGGTCACAAGTTAAGTTTCTTAATCCCCATGCAATATGCTACAGATGAATTTTTAGAGATAGGCACTGTCAATGTATTCCCAAACCTCCAACCAAGAGAGAGCGTCTTTCCTTCGCCGCCTGCTCAGAAATCATTTGAGAAAATAAATAATGAAATAAATCATAATAAACAAAAACTTTTAAAAGAAGTTCTTAACTTGCATTAAAAAAAGGTGTCGTCAAAGTGCAGGGTCGGCGCAACAGAGGGAGGAAGACAAAATGCGAGTGAAAATATGTCACCCTGCCCCTGCCCAGTGCCGACAAAGGCAGACGTGTATATGGTGAAGTCTCAAAAAAAAAAAAAAAAAAAAAAAAACACTTTTGTTGAACACAGGCATGTGCTCAGGAAAGCGCTAATGTAGGAGTCACACATGAGTCACTAAAGACAGGACAGACAACAGTCGAACAAGGGACACTCAAGAAACTAGTGACAGTGTGTACTGGAAAATAACTCTGATCCTCTCTATGTTTTTAACAAAAAAGAGCAAATTCAGTAACAACACATGGCCTATTATAGTATTGGTTTTTTTTGTAGCGTAAAAGGGCCTCAATGTAACCAGTAATTGTTACAACTGTTAATAATTAACTTAAAAGACACTGTGCATGTAAACCCTGTTTTTAAGTCAAACTGTAGTTCATATATAAATTATTAACAATAAACATATTTTCTACCTTATTACTTGTGCGTGGCAGAAAAACAAACGTATTTGCTTAAATAATATCTAAAAAACAATCTAATTTTCTGAAAATGCAGCAAAATATAATAATTTGTTGTTGCTGAAAAATATTTTGACTAGAATACTACTAGACATATTTAACCTCATTTAATAGTCACTGAACAGTAAAATAACGATAGTCACAACCGGTCCAAATAACACCCTGCTTCAGTGTGCGATCGTCCTGATCACCGACGGCTTCAAGCCAGATGTACTGTACTTACTTCGCGTAGTCACCAAAGTTTGTTCATATTATTGAATGTCTTCCAAATACGTTTAAAACGTTTTAATTTCTCTTTATTCCACCATCTACCCACTGAAGAAACCAGTTACTAGTCTTGGTGTAATAGTGGAATTTCCACCGTCCTGCTTCCTCATATCAACTTTCGGTGATTGGTTAATCATTATTGTTATTATTATATGATTACAGTGGAACCTTGGATTGCGAATAACTTGCTTTACGAGTGCTTTGGAAGACGAGCAAAATTTTTTTTAATGAAGTTTAACTTGGTTAACAAGCGATGTCTTGCAAGACCAGCATTTTTATATCAAGTCAGAATATCAGAATATCTTTATTGTCATTGAACATGCGACATGTACAACGAAATTAGGTGTCTTTTCTGGTGCAAGTAAAAAAAGAAGAATAAGAAAAAATAACACAAATTAACACAAAACATACATAAACGATGACGTATTGCACATATCCACACGTCCCTAACTGTTGCACTTCACATTACCCTTATTGCACTGCATTTAGTGCTTGTACAGTTCTGGGATAAAAACTGTTTTTCAGTCTGTTAGTCCTTGTTTTAATGGATCTGTATCATCTGCCTGACGGTAACAGTTCAAAAAAATAATGACCAGGGTATGATGGATCCTTAAGGATGCTGTTGGCTTTTTTGAGACAACGGGAACTGTGTAGCTCCTTCAGAGTGGGAAGTGGGCATCTAACAATCTCCTGGACTGTTTTAGTTACCCTCTGGAGCTCTTTTTTCTGCACCACTGTACAGCAGGAAAACCACACACAGAGACAGTATGTTAAAATGCTCTCTATGGAGCAGTGATAGAAGGACACCAACAGTTTCTAGGAGATGTTGTTCTTCCCTTAGAAAGTCTCTGCTGTGCCTTCTTCACCAGCTCTGTGGTGTTTACACTCCAGGTCAGGTCCTCACTGATGTGGACTTCAAGGAACTGGAAGTCTGTGACCCTCTCCACACAGTCCCCGTTAATCATTAATGGTGTAGTGTCCGTTTTATTCTCTCTGAAGTCAATGATCGGTTCTTTAGCTTTGGATGTTTTCAGAAGCAGGTTGTTGTCTCTGCACCACTGACACAGCTGCACCACTGAAACAGCCGCACCACTGGCACAGCTGCACCACTGATACAGCCGCACCACTGAGACAGCCGCACCACTGAGACAGCCGCACCACTGGCACAGCTGCACCACTGAGACAGCCGCACCACTGGCACAGCCGCACCACTGACACAGCCGCACCACTGACACAGCCGCACCACCGGCACAGCTGCACCACTGACACAGCCGCACCACTGAGACAGCCGCACCACTGGCACAGCCGCACCACTGAGACAGCCGCACCACTGACACAGCCGCACCACTGAGACAGCCGCACCCTTGTTCCGGTAGGCAGACTCATCCCCCCCAGAGATGAGCCCCACCACCGTGGTGTCATCTGCAAATTTGCTGAGGGTGTTGCTAGAGTGGTCGGGGGTGCAGTCATATGTACAAAGGGAGTAGAGCAAGGGGCTCAGCACACAGCCCTGTGGGGATCCTGTACTGAGGCTGAGAGCCATGGAGGTGTGGGGGCCTACTATAACTCTCTGTGTACGCCCTGATAGAAAGTCCTTGATCCAAAGACATGTTGCATTAGGCAGTCCCAGATCCAACAGTTTACACACCAGTCTGTGAGGAAGGATGGTGTTAAACGCAGAGCTATAGTCGGGCATAGCTTCCCTGTTGCTCCAGATAGGTTAGCGTAGCATGTAGGGCTGTAAATACAGCGTATTCCGTGGACGTATTTGCTCTATATGCATACTGATGTTGGTCAAAGGTGGGAGGTAAGAATGATGTGATGTGATTCCATACCAGTTTTTCAAAGCACTTCATGAACACTGGAGTAAGTGCTACTGGCTGGTAGTCGTTTAAACTGATGACAGCAGGTTTCTTGGGCAGGGGAACTATGGTGGAGGACTTCAGGCAGGGTAGAAAAACAGACTGTGAAAGGGACTGGTTGAAGATCCTAGTGAAGACTCTGGCCAGCTGATCTGTGCTGTCCTTCAGCACACATCCGGGGACACACACATCAGGTCCTGCAGCTTTCCTTGGGTTGATGGTCCTGAATGTGCGCCTCACCTCCCACTCCTCCACTCTGAGGGTGAAGCTGAAAATTCGCTTTGATATACAATCGTTTTGGATTACGAGCACTTTCCCAGAATGCATTATGCTCACAATCCAAGGTTCCACTGTATTATTATAGTGGCAATTACCTGCGTTCACCATTGAACACTCGGAGGCGGTCACTGGAGTGCCACCAAGCTCATTATTTAGCCCATAAAACGACTTAGGCAGACACAGACTCAAACGGCCTCCAAAAGACACGCACACAGAAAAGTGAGGAAGGGGAAGGTTCTTCTCTCTCTATCGCAGACACACAGCAGATGACACCATAGACATAACTTCTCCTTTCTTACGCTAATGACTGTAACCGGATGGGAAGAGTCCTGGTATTCTTATGCACAATACCGACGGCGCTGTCCCCTTTTGGGAGTACCACAGGGAGCATAGAGGTATGGGGAGAGTTTTGGCGCACCCCAAAGCAGGAAGCCATGCTGTTAGAGCTTCATTGAGCCACGTTATTTTCCCTTGCAAGGTTGAATGATTTTCTCAAAGTAAATATCTTGTAAAGTGAACCTGTAGCATAAAAATATAAAGTATAAACATTTACAGGTGTTGACTACAGGCATAGTATTAGATATTGTTTGCTAGTGATGTTGTATGTATTGGACTGTTTTCTGACTAATTGTCGAGAATTGTACAGAGCACAACGCGTGAGACCTATGTATGGCGGTTAGCCATGAGTTGATCTATGCTTTTACAGTTGTGCTGGACAACCAGCATTTTGTGAAATTGTTGTATTTATTGTAGCATTATATACATAGCTGTGAGAGTAGTGTTACTGATGCTGAATAATCATAATAGTGTAAGGTCTTGAAAAGAAGGGTCAACACAGCAATATTGACTCTGCATAAACTTAATGTAACTGTAAATAAAAGCCTTTGACACTTATGAAAAGCTTGTAATTATACTTCAGTATACCATAGTAACATCTGACAAAAATATCTAACAACAATGAGGCAGCGAACCATGTGAAGATTAATATTTGCGTCATTCTCAAAACTTTTGGCAACAGCTGTAGTGATAGACTCTTCCCCACTTCCATCAGACTGACGAAGCCTTTTGGTAAAAGGTGAAACGTTTCTGCAAAACAAGAAGTCCAATTGACATGACTCAACTTCCAGATAATCCCACCTGGATGACTGAGAATCTTCACAGTCACCATATACATAAATAATAGCCTGACCGAGCATGGCCTGCTTTGAGCAGGTGTTCCGCGATTTTATCAATGCGCACACGCAAACAGAAATTACGTCATCTTTCTCAGCTTTGACTGAACGCCCGTAAATCCATGCTACCTGTGGATTCAACTTGGTGTTAGTGTACAATTTTGTGGTTAGTATATAATTGTTTTTCTAGTTTGTGTGATTTTACGTTAAATTTGATTGTATGTTTAATGCAACTTTAACAGTCTATCAATATAAAAGTATATTGCAATACAGAATTAACCATCTTTTTGTGGTTTTTTGAGTCTACATTGTGAAACAGTCTGAGATAAAGTGCCAAGACACCTCAGACATCTTCTACACCGCTTATTCCTGGTGAGGGTCATGGGGAAGCCTGGAGCCCATCCCAGAACACATGGGGCGCAGGGCAGGGGACACCCAGGGTGGGGCGTCAACCTACCACAGGACACACACACAGACACACACACACACACACGTACACTTTTTTATACAAATTGTGCCATGGTTGTAATGTTGAACAAGAAAAACACAAAAATTTTCCCGAAATGCCTGAATTTATTGGAGACAAAGAACTTTCACAACTGGCACAGCCATGTCATCTTGTTTCTTCCAGAAAGGCAATTCCTCTCCAGTGTTTGGTAGCATTTTGGTCACAGATACCTAGAGATAAAACAATTGAAAGGAGGTCACCTTCTCAGTGGGTATTTACATGGAATACTAAAGGAAGGACATTTCTTATATTTTTGTACAATACAAAAAACAAGTGAAATAAACATTACAGGGACAGAAGGTAGAATACAACACAGACAGGGCAATAACCATTGTGAAGCAGCTTAGTTACACCAGTCATACAAATAACTACAGAACACTGTCTGGCACTCAACATCCAGAAACAAGATGTTCACAATAGAATACAGTACCTTCATCATCATTCTTCAAAAACAATCGTTTATGATAGAGACTGTGGGGCCATCAAATCAAAGTCTGA
>JABJVR010047091.1:0-29051 GCA_025773905.1 Chitala chitala
CTACTACAACATGCCACCCATGAGGGACCTGGAAGGTGGCTCCACCCAGACCACATCTACTATCAGGGCATGCCAGCGTGTGTGTGTGTGTGTGTGTGTGTGTGTGTGTGTGTGTGCATGCCTGGGGACTATGGGATTCTTGCTCCCTCTTCAATCCTGAACTTCATTGCAATGCAGCTCAGCAGACCCTTCAAAATGTCAAATGTCAGAGGAGCGTAACTGAACAGCAGAATGGTAACATTATACAGCTGACTGAACTCTGACGGATAATCCATGCTTTTTCATTTTAATGTTGGGATGTGAAGCATATCATTTAATTAAACAAAACATAGAGGGAATGTTGTGCATATATTGACAATACATAAGAATATTTTAACTGTAGAAGATTTTTAGATATGCCAATATTCTAGTATTATATTTTTTTCCTCACATATCTAATAATGTTTTAATTTCTGTAATTCCCTTGATCACGTAACTAGACTGTGTGTGCTATAAATTTATGCATCACCTTCATGCAACTTTGCTTCATTAAAATGACATCTGTTAATTTTCCACTGCTGCCTATTCAACCTAGGATCGCAGGAATAAAACTCTGTACTCCCTGGACAGAGCAAGTTAACAACATGTTTTGCAGGAGACAGCCAAAGCACTTAGAAGAAATCCTCCTAAAGAAGCACAGGGAGTTTACAGACAGTCCACACAAAAAAGTTGAAGCAGGAAGACATTCCACATTAGTAAGAGCTGTACACTATCAGCAAGGCTAGTAACAGTTCGCTCAGTGCTCGCTCTCTCTCTCTATATATATATGTATATATATCGTGTACAAGTCATGTACTATGCTAAAAAATATTTTTAAAATACTTGAACATGCAGTAAATATTATAGCAATTAAAGACAACACAAGCCTAACTAGGTTTTTCATGTAACATACAAGTAACAAGTATCATAGCACATTAGGAACTGAAATTGTAAGACAGCTGATAAAAGTGCCCTGGTGGCTCAGTGGGTTGACAGCATGAGGCTGGGATGCAGAAGCCTTCTGGTTCAAATCTCAGCCTGGCTGCCATGTGTGTCCTTGAGCAAGACACTCAAATGCTAGCTCTTCAGGTGCTGCATTGGGCTGCCTGCTGCTCCCCCAGGTGAATAGATTAAATGCAGGGAACTGATATCCCTGTAACATATATGTAAAATGTTGTAAGTAACTTTGGATAAAAGCATCTGATAAATATAAAATGTTGTTGTATTGAATTATGTATGTATAATAATATCATCAGCAACAACAATTAAAATATGTCTTAATACAAATAAAATACCTATAGGATGAAAATATGCAAAGGTAATAAAAACAGGTGCTGTATATGACTGCAACAGGAAAACAGCAGAATCTCAGCACAAAACAAGAATCAGCGAATTGTCCAAAAGCAATGCTATTTTCTCACACCAGCGTCTTCAACAATAACAATCTAAAAACAGCATGCATCACACCTGTATTGAAATGGATAATTTTTCTTCAACACAAGTACTGTTTTCATAATTAACACTCCTTTTCAAAGATATTTTCGTAAAAATGTTTGATTGATCAGACCCCCTCCAGGGACATCATGGAGACCGTGGGAGAAATGGTGGATGCCAACTGTGCAATTTTTGGTGGTGGGGGGATTAAATGGGCCAACAAAAAATTGTTAAACTGAAGGCTACACAACAATATTTTTCAAAATGACAGTAACAATTATCACCCAGCATGAAAATCTGTTCCCATTCCTGTGCTTTTGTTTAAAAACAATACAAAAAATTTATGAATGTTGTGAGACTGCAAGTGTAAATCTACCAGAGAAAATCAAGTAAAATACATATGATTTGGCAAACCGAGTACATCCTTTCCATTCTTACTACTCATCCGAAGGAGAAATTGGCAAAGGTAAGCTATGCTAGTGCAGAAAAAGGAGGTAAGTGTCATACAAAAAACTTACTGTGTATTATATACCCTGAAAAACACATTGTTTTCAGTTACAGATACAGTTAATTTATCATAGAAAGGTACCAGATGTTTGCTGGATTTTTGCAGGTTTACACGCTTTTACTGCAAGAAGAAAAAATTGCTAGGCTAGCAATCCGAAAACAATGATTAATTTGATGTGCAGGAGAGCAATGCACATCTGACCTGAATTCTACTGCTAAATGTGCTGTACTATCAGTGCATATGATACCCCAGGAATGACCAGGTGGCCCAGACACAGATTCTGTTTTGTCATCTCATCATCTCTGAACAGTTCTGTCCCATCACTCTGTTCCTAAATCGGTCTGTTCTTCTACACGAATTCTATAGATTCCTAATTCCGTTTGTTTTTCAGCCACTGCTGAGCTGATGGTGGTTGACTTTGTTTTCTAACTGGAAAATTCCAGAATATTGATTTTAGCTTTTCTCCACATACCTCATATGTTGTCATAAAATGTCTGGATTTCTCTCTCATGCTGACACACACCCACACATGCACTCACTCACATACAAACACACGGTGTGTAACATTGTTTTGGCAATTAGAAAATGGCTAGTACAAATCTGAGTTTTAACTACACGCTGTTGTGACAGTTATTAACTTTTCATAATGTGTTCATTGTATTTTTATATTCTCAATCAAAAACATTGTGATGCTGTGCTGCTTAAATGTTAATATGTACTAATTACCCTATTGTGCCATATTAGGATATGCTGTGTAAAAGTTGGCTTGAATGTTCAAATAAAACAACTAGGGTTTAAATGAACTAAACAAGTACTTTAAGGGAGTGTCTTGTCTACAGATGCTACAATACCCTTATGCCACATATGGTAGTCATTACTGTAACACCACACGCCCATTTAAATTTCAAATGCAGCTCTTTTCTATAACTCTCTCTGCTTTACACTTAGCTTCTACACACTAGTTCATTGTGAAGTCTTGGTCTCCTCTGGTTTTCTAGCCCTACTCCGTGCACTATTTCCTGCATTCCTGGTGTCTTGTGCAGCCTCTGTTTCTCAGGAACGTCACTCACTTATCAGACTTTGTTGAATGTTAACCTCATCAAAGCCATGTGACCTCTGGAGAAGCGTATGGGAATACCAGCAACCTCTGGAATAAAGGCACACAGGCAGCATTAGTGCTACAGGCCTGTTTAAAGAAGCTGAATTACAGCAGCTCTTATATACAATGCCACGAAGAAGTAAGCACATCCCTGGGACAAAAAAAGGTCAGTTTGCAGACACCTGGTGAATGACTTCTGGCCTAATGGACATTGTTCACAATTTCAGACATATTATAGTATAACAAAGCAAATCAAACAGATTTGTCTAAAGATCATATCATCAGAGCATATGGAGAATGTCAATCATTAACACAGTCAACATGGTCTTCTACCGATGCTGCCTAGTCTAAACTAAAGGTCTGCATGGGACTGGTTTGTCAATCTCGCTCTCACCTGCATCCACAGATAACCGCTTACTTCTTTTCAGTTGCTTCGTACTGTACCAACATAGACTATGTGGTGATGTAATGGTAAGGTTTGTTTATGCTGTTTAATAAGCTGTTATGTCTGGTTTGTCCTGTTTTAATAATCATTTTTTGCTTTACTAAACAATATGAAAAAATGTGTGAATGTACAGAGTATAATACATTTCTGAGGGTGAGAGCAGGTGTTGGGTCCCACTTCTGATGTCTAGTCTGAACAACAGCGCGTGTTGTTTTGTTGGTAACTATTTCCTTTGTACATTAGAGAATTGCGTAACTTCCGGCTTGCTGATATAGTTTTAAATGCAGACCCAGATCAAACTGAATCTCTTCAGCCATTCACTTTTTTTATGAGAATACCTGCAGTCTTCCTGACACCTTGCTGATGCTGTTTTTTCCAGTACTTTTCTCCTGCTCAGCAGTCATTAGCAAGTCCTGCCTGCTTTTATATGGACAAAGTAAAGTGACATCTAGAACACACATCATGCCACCACAGCTTGCAGTGCAGTACAAGCACAACGCTTTCAGCTGTGAAAAACAAACAATAATAACCTTCACATAACCATTGTTTTTCCCACCTACACAAATATGTAAAATTAATGGAACCATTCAGATCAGTTTCCTATAAATAAATGGAGGCCAGGCCAATGCCATTAACTGTGCTCTGTTTGTGTGTAGCTGTAAAGCAACGTGCTCACATAAATCGGGCACGTGCTGCAGCACAGCCTTTCACAAGGCACGGGTTTTTACAGGGCATGTTTGTCCAGGTAATGTTTTTTTTTCATCTGTAACACTGCTCTTCTGAAAGTTACGTAAGTCCTAAAAGAGCCAAGTGTTCTAGGAACCATTGTTTTAGGGGACCTTTGTTTAAATTTATTATATGTCTATGGGCTAAGCAATAGGGTTTAGAGAGAACACTATACACAATGGAAATATGACAACTCTTGGCTTGCTTCTTAACCCCCCCCCCCATACCCCCCCCAAAAAGAAAAATCTTCCAGAGGACATCAAACTACACTACTACAGGGTACAATGAGGAGGGCTGTTTTTCTGTATGTGCATGATCATAACTATATATTTTACATGGTGGTGAGAGACCAAAGCAGTCCACCCAAAGGTGGTTCTTTTTACTGATGTTTCATCAGTGGAACACCCTGTGCTGGATGAAGAGCTCCTGTCTGTATGATGGCAGTGATTTTCCCAGCAGTCCTGATGACCGAATGCATTTCCTGGGAGTGTGTGTCTGTTTCCATCACGACATCCTCTCACTGATTCGTGGTTTATCTCTCCTCGGACCACTGTCAGCTGGTACGTACTGCTATACGGACTGCCTTACAAGTGTAAAAAGGATTAATAATGCAGTTGCTATACTAACTGTTCACTGGATTATTATTATTTCTTTTTACGCTTGTATTGAAGGATTGGTGGCATTTAAGGAAAATAAACTAGTGTTGCATAAATATTCTGTTGGTGAATGTTTTTATACACATATAATTGTATAAGAAAAGAGAGTGCACTGTAATTTGGACTAAAATATTTTTTACTATCAAAAATGTGGCAGCAAACTATTTGAGAAACACTGCCCTAACGGGTGCTTTTTACTGTCTAATTTCTATGTCTGAGAACTCTAGGATTACAGACTTTAGCTTTCCCAACCCTTGTGAGGTAGACAAGTAAAAAGAGAACTGTGTCTTTATTTCACAATGAACTGTAAACTCATGGTCACACAGCGTATCTCATGTAGAACATTTACTGCATTATCAAGCTGGCATTGCATAAGCAAAAAATATTGGGATGTATGCCTGCTTTATACTGAAACAAAGTCTGAGTAGAGGTATTGTACTATTGTTGTTTTTAAATGGTGTGCATGAGAAAATGGAAAACATATTGCTGGTATAACGACCAGTTTGCATCTGACTCAAAAAAAAAAAAATTCATACATTAGTTGCTAGCCTAGCTGGGACAGAGCGTATGACTAGATTATGCACAGCTATTGTACAAAAATTGAAGTTACAGCATATAATTACTCAGGCCACATGCAGTTATACTGCAGCTAAACACACAGAACACAAAGTGCAGCCTCTTCTCTTTGGCTGTTCTGTTCAGATTGTGTGGCTTTCTAATTATATCAAAGAGTCATAATATGTCTAGTATATAACTGCACTGCATTTTAATATATCGTACATACGCTGTATTGCAAAAAGTATTGGGACACCCCTCCAAATCATTGGATTCAGGTGTTCCAATCACCTCCATGGCCACAGGTGTATAAAATCAAGCACCTAGGCATGCAGACTGCTTCTACAAACATTTGTGAAAGACTGATTCACGCTCAGGACCTCAGTGAATTCAAGCATGGTACCGTGATAGGTTGCTACCTGTGCCATAAGTCCATCCATGATATTTCCTCGCTACTAAATATTCCACGGTCAACTGTTAGTGATATTATAACAAAGTGGAAGCAACTGGGAACAACAGCAACTCAGCCACAAAGTGGTAGAGGTGTCCCATAGCCACAATCCTAAACCTTGTGGACAGCCTTCTCAGAAGGGTTAAGGCTGTTATAGCTGCAAAGGGTGGGCCAACTCAATATTGAACCCTACGAAGTAAGACTGGGATACCATTAAAGCTCATGTGCTTGTAAAGACAGGCGTCCCAATACTTTTGGCAATACAATGTATATCCATATGTTACATTTGTATAAAAATTATTATTAGCCAGTCCTGCCTAATGAAACAGATGAATGTTAACTGTGTTTTTCATTTGAGTGTCCTGTGTTTACACCACTTAACTACAACAGTCAGACACTCAGACACACTGCTGAAATAAGAGCACCAAATGCTCATTGCTGCAGCTGTCTTACATTAAGCCAGGATCTTGACTTGAAACTCTTTATCAGTATCGGTAAAAGAGAATATTAAAGTTATGTACTAAAGAAGGTTTGAGGCACAGCTCAGAGGTAGACTATTGTGCTTCTAAAACATCACCACATTAGAACATGTCCTTTTCCCAAACAGACATGGTTATAAAATTCTACTAAAACATTTCCAAGACAGACAAGATCATCAGCAGGTACCAAAGATCCTTAGACACCACCACCTAAAGTTACTCAGTCAACAAGAGCAGTGTAAACCATATTCTGCATGGCTCATCTTCCCTCATTGCAGTGCCAAGGGCCCACTTTTCAGCTCCAGAGCCATGTTTTCATTTGCATGGACAGATGAGGTCAGGTGGGGGGGCACTGTAACGAAGTGGCTAAGTATTATCAACACTCATAAGTACTGAGTCATTGTGTGTCTGTAAACAGAAGCATTGCTCATATGAGAATCCATCAGAGTAGCTTGTGGATGTTTTCTGTGCCATTCTTAACAGCCTTGGATTTTTGAATTGAGAGAATAACACCAATTGCCCCAATCCCTTCAGACTGGCCAAAGAAAAAACAACCATGGATTTCTGTAATTGTTCCTGGGTATTTAAAATATGCATCAAGGTCTCCTTAAACCCTAGAAAATATAATGTCAGTACAGGCACTGGGCACTGTTCTGCTCAAATGACTTTCCCAGCAGAAAGGCTGAGGGTCACATTGTTATTCCAGGGGAAGTCAGTCTTATGTGCAGCCCTGGAGCCCAGCCAAACTTAACGACCTTTTGCTTACTTCACAGGATTCACTGATTTGTCTATTGATTGTATTTGGGTCGTCCTGGTCCTAAACAGTCCTTCATCTCCCTGTAAAGCCCAAGCCACGCATTTTATTATCCACTTAGAACTGCAGTGAAACTGTGTGCTGTTCCTGATCACATTTCTGGGCACTTTTCTTTTAACTCCAGTTTCTATCCTTGTGGTAAATGGAAGCTGAGAGTCATGACTCTTGGAGTAATTTAAAAACTGTAATCCAGCATGGCTGCAAAACAAAGGCGGAAATAGCGGCCCAGAAAAACAGTTGCACCAGTGACCAAACAGCACAAAAGGCACTAAGTCATTGCATGGCAATTACAGCAGAGAACACCATGGGATTTTCATTTCATTTAAAGATGTTGGACAATTTAAGAGCTATTACTGGATTACTGGATGCAATACATTCCTATACAGGTAACCCTGAACCCAAAGAATGTCCTTATACTATTAATAAAGACTGGATTTAATGGTACAACATACTTATGCTTTTGAGATTCTTCTGAAATCGTGTGCTTTGCTTACCAAATTCATTGTTCAGCACTTCCTCATAGTGTGTATAAAGTATCTTTGTCTCTCTGTCTCAGATAATATATCCAATGATTCTGTTATACTGATGGATGGTCAAACAATATGATTACTTCAAATTGAAGCATTGACTGTGGGCTATATAAAAATCAATATAAAATTAAGCTCAGGAGCAAGTTATTTTTCAGGTCGACCATTACTTTTGATAATTTATCCAACCATCTGTCCATTAAAATCTTGTGTTTATTATGTACCATTAGAATGAGACCAGTGGTAAGGTTCATGTCAGATGACAATGAAGGAGACGAATAAAATAGTCAACAGTAAGGAGGAAAAAACCGACTGGTGTTCGAAGTTGACTAACTGCCAAAGCATGCTTATAGGTCTAATGTTTGACTCTGCATGTGGTTTGGTTCTGATACATGCTGAGTATAATCTACAGAAACAAAGAAAGACAGGTTACTTTTACTTAAATTAATGCATCCATTTCTGTGTCCATATCTATGTAAAAGTCACCTAATACTGTAACTTTAAGTAACTTAATAAATCAGAGACAAAATCAACCACATTCATTAATAAAAGAGGTATGTGGTCCTAGTACTCTATGCCATGTGATGTCATATACGGTATAGTTGAATTACATATAATGTTATTCAAAAGTTGGAAAATCATTAATGGTCACTTCAAAGACACTTCAAAGACTGGTGCCAGGCCACCTCAATATTCTATGAGCTGTATGTAAAAAAATATAAAATCATTACAAGACGCTTCAACTAAAGGGATGGTGTCAGTGGGTCAAAGCCAAAAGATTTTGTCTATAAGCAAATATCTGAATTGGTGTCAAGTACTACATCATTAACCAGAAATAATTTGTGTCAGAGTAAGTGAACGCTAAGTAATGGGTACTTTATATTAATTTCACACATTGATTCATTTATGAGCCCCTAGATGGACATCTATATTAAAGCGTAAGTGTAATAAAATTATTCTCTGACTACGATCAAACAGATCTAACTCTGACCAATTGTGTAATTTAGGGGATGCTGTGTTATAGAGACCATGGCTCAGTGCCAAAAATATAGTAAAGGTGGGATAAACCTGGTGGCTCAATACGTAGCATATCAGGGTGGGATGTGGAAGTCTCCATCTTTAAATCCTAAACCAGACAGGCATATCCTTGAGCAAGACACTCAAAGGCTAGCTCTACAGGTGCCGCATGTGGCGGGCTGCCCACTGATCCCTTCAGGGGATGGGTGTCATGCCCTACCTATCATACTCCCTCTGTCCCCTAGATGTCACCCTTCCTCCTAATTATTCCCTTGTTATAATTTCCCAGCCTTGTCTCATTGTACCCTATTAGTGTTCCTTTATATACTCCCCTCTTGGTTTAATTAGTTGTCAGTTGTTGAGATTCATGAGATTGTGTAAGAGTATGTTAGAGTTGTGACTTCATGTAATCCTGTAGTTGTTTTGGCCCTGTCTATTGTTTATCCTTGGATTCCTTAGTTTTTGTTCCGGGACCCTATGTACTTCTACCTTGTTTTGATCCATTAAACCCTTCGCCCATTAGACTCCAATCTCACCTTCGTGCCTCCATTTACCCAGACCATCACAATGGGCTAAATTAATTTACCCCTGGGATTACTAAACTAGTATAAAAAAAATGTATGCTCAGCCTCTAATTTAAGATCACAGGGCTGAGGTCTGTACAATACTGTTAATAGTCAATAGGAATATTTTACTGCCATGTTTTGGAAAAGCATATATGATTTGCTGCAGTTGTAACGAAGACCATCCTGTTTATAGAAACCAGTTTGTTTCCCAAAAATAGGTCTCAATTATTTACAAAGGCTATACTTTGGTGTTTAAGGAAAATAGTCTGCTATGGGTTATGCCTTACCTCTAGGACAAGCTCAAAACCCCCTGCAACCTACACAGAAGTGGTATGGAAATTAGATGGAAAATGAAAAATGAAACAGCAACTAGCATTATAGCAGGACAGAAAACCTAACATAAACACAAAAAGGAATATTTCCCAAGGCTTCAGGAATTTTTCTACAGAACTGTATTTCTATACTTTTTTCCTATAGAAATGCATTTCTATAGATCATGGGTACTAAAGTTCTACAGGATTTCCTTTTAGTTTTTTAATAGAAATTCTATAGAAATTTGTTCAACATTTTTAAGATGGAAAATAGTTGTAAGACATCTTAAGTCACATTTGGATGCAAACAATTTACTAGAAAAAAATCAGCCTGGCTTCCATCATGGACAAAGCACCAAGATGTGTTTAATTAGAGCGGCAAATGATATGATTTCACGTGTTGTAGGGGACGTGACTGTGCTTGTTGTATTAGATCTTTGTGCCATATTTGACACAGTTGGTAATTCCATTTTACAGAACAGGCTTCAAATTGACAGATTATTATGATCACATGGCTAAAGATGGCACTCTCTAACCCATGTCACTAGTCAAATATGTTCCAGAGGGATATGTGGTCCAGTCCTGTACTATTCTCCCTTTACATACTGCCTTTAGGTAACATTAAATGTAAATATAATATTAGCTATCACACCTAAGGTGAAAACTAGTTATACTTTTCCATTAAACCAAATGATAATGATTTGCCTGACACTAGTTAATTTCCTCACTGAGGCCAAATAATGAAAGAAAAAAACAAAATACTTCCTGTTGAGGTGTGGTTGTTATGGGGTAATGGTGTTGTGACGACTATATTCATTTCATCTGTCACCACTGAAGGTTTGAACTTTTCCATTAGCGATTTTGCATGTAATCTAGGTGTCATTTTTAGAATCAATCTTCTCTTTTAGCTCTAATGTAAATGCAGTCTTAAAGATGTTCTTCATGCAGCTCAGAAACATTGCTAAATTATGGTTCTTACATACAACAGAAGATATCAAGAAAATAGTGTATGCATTTAAACACATTCACAAAGCACTTTATTAGGAACACATATTCCTAATACTTCATTCAATTGTCTAACCAGCCAATCATGTTTTAGTAGTGCAATGCATAAATCCATGCACATGCAGACAATGATCTTCAGTTAATATTCACTTCAAGCCCCAGAATGTGGGAAAATGTGATCTTGACGGTGGAATGACTGTTGCAATCAAATGGGCTGGTTTTACTATTTTTGTAAGTGCTTACCTCCTGGGATTTTCACACATTTCCACACACAACAGACCCTACAGTTTGGAATGGTGCAGAAAATAAAAACACCCAAAGAAAGGCATTTCTCTGGATGGAAAAGCCTTGTTGATGAGAGCTATCAGAAAGGCTATGGTAAATCAGATTATCATTCTTATCTACTATAGTGAGCAGAAAAGCAAATCAGAATGTACAGCATGTTAAACTTTAGGGTGAACAACAGAAGCAGACCATGGTGGGTTACAATTCTGTCAGCCAAAAACAGAAACCTGAGGCTGCAGTGCACGGGCTCACCAAAACTGCACAGTAGAAGCCTGGAAAGACATAGGCTGGTGTGATCAACCTTGATTTCTGCTGAGGGACACATATGGCAAGGTCAGAATGGCGTCAACAGTATGAATTGGGTGGGCACTCAACCCACCTTGTGTCAACAGTCCAAGCTGGTGGTGGTTGTGGTGTAATTTTGTGGCAAATGTTTTCTTGTCCCACTTTATGGCTGTTAATACCAATCATTTGTTTCTCAACTACCACAGCCTATCTCAGTATCGATGCTGACTTTGTGCAATTTCTTTATAGTCACAATTTATCCGTGTTCTAATGGTTAATTCCAACATGATAATGCACCACATCACAAAGCAAAAGGAAGTCTCAAACTAGTTTCATGAACATGACAAGACTTTAGTTTTCTACAGTGGTCTTCCTGGTCACTGGATCTGAATCCAATACACTGAAAAACGTTCTGTTGAATTAACATAAAAAAGTATTTACATTGGTTCAGTAAAATTATGTTTCCTTTATATGACAAAGTGGACTGAATATAAATTAGTCATTTTAAGGAAAAATTATTTTATTATGTGGAACAATGTTTTCAGACTATTTTAAATTCAACACACTTTTAGTGTAGAACACCTTTGGGATGTGGTAAAATGGGAGATTCATTACATGAGTGTGCCTCTGACAAATCTGCAGTAATCGCATGATGCTGTTATATCAGCATGGACCGGAAAGTCAACTGAATGTGAGAACCCATCCTATGAAGAATTTGGGAGGTTCTACCCAGTATTACTATAGTTCTCCTAACAGGTTTTTGGTGTGTGTGTGTGTGTGTGTGTGTGTGTGTATATATAAAGTAATTATGTATTTAGCAGATGCTTTTATCCAAAGAAACTTACAACATTTCACAGGAGGCTTCTGCATCCTACCCTGATGTCCTACCCACTGAGCAACCAGGCTCACACACACACACACACGCGCGCACGCACACACACACACACACACACACATACACACACACACACACACACACATTTCTTAACTGGATTGTTTTAAGGCATATCTGCTGCATGAACCTCATGGTTGGCCACACTCCCACTCTTGTTCAGTGCAGCAGAATTTACTTCAGACAAGGGAAGCATAAGAAGACAGTCCCCCGCAGGCATGCCAAACAGCCTGGGGAGTGGGAATACAGTCTGAACCTTCACCTTCAGAAATGCCTAAGACCTTCCAGGTCAGACGATTGACATACACATTAACATGCAAGAACGGTAAAAACAAAAACGTGTGTGACATTTTTAATAAGAAGCCATACAGCTTCCTGCTACAGAAATTGCATTAGTTACAGAAAACACCTAAAATGTTTGTAATGGTGAACAGTGTGCACATTCTCTGGGTCTGCAACTTGCCCTTAGTGTGTTCTATAAATGCCCTGTGCCTGCATCCCAGTTTAGATGTTGCTACACCTTGTGGACCAGCATGACCCTGTGATTTCTGACACTGACACCAACTGAATGTAAGTATTGTATTGGGCTTTATGTACTGCTAAATATACCAGCTGTGACTGTACAGGAAGGAGCCATATAGAAATAGAGAGCATGATGCAGGCATTATGTTGAGCCACTAAATACAGTTTCCCTTGAAAACGCATATCAGGACAGATAACTTCTGATCTGAAGGTCTTGTTCACTGTGAACCTCTTGTCGTCATGACAACTTTAGTGGCAATGTAGCATTTGACAGAACCAGCACACAGCTTGTTTTTCCTGTGGTTTTTGTTCCTTAAATTCACACAGTGCTAAAATTATTCACAACAGGTAAATGATCAACCTATCAATCAATAATTCAACCAATCAATCAATCAATAAATCAACTTAATAAAATTATGTAATAAATATTATAAATATAAATATAGATGTTATAAATAGGTGTATGTATGTATCTATGCATGTATGTATATGTCACAATTTCTTTTGTGTATGAATACTGTCCTAAAAAGAAGGGGCATAGGAGAGAATTTGCAACAGGGAAAGGTAAAGGGAACTCTATCTATCCTTTTGGCTACACAATCACACAGTGTGGCAAAAATATGTGAAACCAAAGCCTTTAATTTTAGGGGTGTGGGGGTCATGTTTCCACCTATTCTAGGTTCCTGCACCTCTGCTACCAACAACAGGTGCTGTGAAAATGCAATGGATTTTGAATGTAATAAATACTGTTTCTTTTTCCGTTGCTTTTGGGGAAAAAAAATTTAATAATGTGGATTGTAAAAGCAGAACATCCTATATGTAGTGACCACGTCCCCTGCAAATTGTCTGATGACTTGAATAATTAGATTTTCATCTCTCTCTCGCTCTCTCTTAATCTTTTATTTTACCAGTTGGGTATAAGATAGACGTGTTTGCAGCTGCTACCTATAGTGTGAAACTTGTTCATCTATGTGTTCTATAAATATGTTTCCTTTTTAATTTGTTGAGAAACACATGCTGAAACCAGTTGCACATTTATAGCCTGTGCAAACCAGTTATTAGGCCTGTTTCCAGCTGTATTCACTGGGAATCTCCCATAGGCATTTAAAGGCAACGTGCTTTTGGTTTGAGGACAGACGCTCAATTAGAGATCTTCGTTTTCTGCACTTGAAGACAAATTTAAATCTGTGCTTTAAAGATCAGTCAGTTGTGATCTCTGGAATATTAGAGGGTGAGTGTGTTTCCCACAATGCTACACAATGCCCCTTCAAATTGCTTCAAGATGGTGGTTTTTTTTACATAAATTACAGGAAAAAAATTAGTTAATTCCTAGTGATGCACACTCTATTACACCATTAGAAACACTTTTTTTAGTATTTACTCACTGTAGATATTGTACCACATTGGAAAATCGTCAGTAACACACTATGTCTGTAATGTTGAATATATACATTTGCCTGAGGGGGATACTGTGAGGTAAGAAAGATCTCACAAACACAACAGTGAGAGACACAGCTGGGATCCCCTGGGGAAAATAACCAGTGCCAGAAGCTGTGGAAATGTTTGCTTTTCTCATCTTGAATTTAATTTCCCTTATAACAGAGCCACTGTCACCTCAACTTCAAAAAGCTCAAAACTGAGGGGCTTCACCAGATGTAATTTATAAGCAATTGGATTTCTGTCAGAAACGTTGCAGGCTTCAAACTCCCATAAGTGTATTTCTGTTCTTTGGAAGGTTGTAATGAACTTACTCTTTTGTATACATACCTAGCTGAAAATGTAAGAAAACATCTGGGTGAATCTGTCTGCTGAGTTAATACACAAACTTCTAAGTAAGGTTAACGTAAACTTTATTGTCCCTGAAGGGGAATTTGTCTTGGGCATCGTGCTACAGTTTTTGAATTAGATACACAGAAGGAAACATACAATACACAGCACATTAGATACATTTAACAATACCATATTATCAAAGAATACAGTTTACACTTAGCTTGCATAGTGTCAAGAATTCATATCTGATTCCCCATGCTTAAGTATTTGTGATTCGGCAGCTTAACTGAGGTTGGGACAAATGACATCTATGGACGATTTGATTTGCACTTTAAAGTCCAAAATCTTCTGCCTGAGGGTAACAAGCCATAGTTGAAAGCAAGAGGATGTTGCGGGTCTCCTCTGATTTTTGTACCTTGTTTAATGACTGCTTTCTCATATAGGTTCTGTGTGGGTTCATGTTTGTTCAATCCTATGGTTTTCATGGCTATCCTAGGCATGCTCGCCAATCTATTTTTTCAACTGGACTATTAGGGTGCCGACCCAAACTGTAACACCATATCTGATTAAGCTTTCTAAAACTGCTTGATAGAATATCAGCATGATCTGGCTGCTCACTCCAAACAGACTTAATTGCTTGAGAAGGTGAAGTCTCTGGTGCACTCTTCTGCACACGTCATCAATATTTGTCTTCCAGCAAAGATGATTATCTAAGTGGATACCTAGATACTTCAAGGAAGGCATCTGATTGATTGCCTTGTTTTAATAACCACTGGCTCATGATCAATTACCTGCCTTGGGTCAAAGATCATTTCCTCTGATGATTACTGTCATGGAGTTTGCATGTTCTCCCTGTGCTTGGTGGGTTTTCTCCGGGTTCTCCGGGTGCCTCCCTCAGTCCACAGACGTGCGGGTTAGGTTGACTGGTGTCTCCAAATTGCCCATAGTGTGTCTGTGTGTGTGTGTGTGCATGTGTGTGTGTGCGTGTGTGTGTGCGTGTGTGTGTGTGTGTGTGTGTTTGCACCCTGTGGTGGGTTGACGCCCCGCCCTGGGTCTCCCCTGCCCTGTGCCCTATGTATCCTGGGCTGGGCTCCAGGCTTCCCGTGACCCTTAACAGGATGAAGCGGTATAGCAGATGAATGAATGAATGATTACTGTCATACCACTGCATGAAGACATCTAGCTCATTGTGGTACACAGACGTGTCAATATTCTTATTCAGGAGACTCACCATCGCAGTGTCATCTGAGAATTTAATGATATAATTGTTGGGGTGAACTTTTCTTCTCAGCCATTTGTAAACAATGTAAAAAGAATATGAGAGAGTACACAGCCCTGTGGGACTCCTGTATTACTACATCTGATCTCTGCTAAAGTGTTATTGAACCTGATATGTTGTGTCTGATGAGTTAAAAAAGAAGACAGCCACCTGATCAGGGTAGGGTTAACACTCATATCTCTGAGCTTTTTCAAAAGCAAGTGAGGTTTAATTTATTGAATACTGAGCTAAAATTGGCAAATAAAAGTCATGCATTTGCATTTGTATCTTCAATGTGCGCGGAGATAAAGTGTAATGTGCTAAGAATGGCATCTTCGGTACTGCTGTTTTGCCTGTAGGTAAATTGATATGTCTCTACTCTCTAACTTCAGTTCTACCTCATTCTTAAGCAAGGACACTATGTCTTTCTCATAACATTTCGATATGATCGATGTCAGAGTAACTGGCTGAAAGTCAGTATTCACTATAGAACATGACATTTTGGAAACTATTATCACAATAAACCTTTTCCACAAATCTGCGTCTATGTGAGCATCCAAAGACAGAATATAGGACACCATGCTGATGGTAATATAGGACACCATGCTGATGGTAATATAGGACACCATGCTGATGGTAATTCCTCTGTGCAGTTTTTAAGCAGGAAATGTGATGTTCTGTCTGGGCCTGTTGATTTAGTTTTGCACACCCTGCTAAAGAGCCATTGGACGATATATGGATCCACACCTAGCTGACTGGTGTCATCCATGTGTGACAGCACAATATTGCACTCCTCAGAAAAATTTTGTGACTCAAATCATTCAACTTATTTGAGTTCATGTTAGTCACTGATGTCATGGTGTCCCAGAGTTTCTTTGTGTTAGAGTTATGATGGCACTTTCCCATTCCCCACCTGTGTTGTTCTCTTGCTTTTGTAAGCAGCTGTTTTGAACCACTGATAATCCTGCTCTATCTTTACTACTAAAAGCTTCCTTTTTCCTATTTATGTCCTTCTTAGCTACCACACTATCAACACAAAATTTTAGGTAGTCAGTGATGGTATCAGTAGCCTCATTAAGCTCAGACGAAACATGAAACATGGACCAATCAGTGGACATCAGACATCCCCTCAATGACTCTATTGAGTCATCTGTCCATAGGCTGTTTGAGAAAAAAATTGGTGCTCCAGGTGTGAGCTGCATCTGTTCATGTGTACAGTCTGCTATATGCGCAGCAGCCCATGTTGACACTAAAGGGGACATAAACAGCTCCTATGAAGATAGTACCAAACGCCCTTGGCAAATAGTGTGGTCTCAAGAATACACAAAGCAGTTCTAAATCAGGGCTGCACACAATGTCCTTTACACCAGCCGTCCCTCACATACACACTAAGCATTGTACAGTACTAAGTACAAACTGATATGGCAGTAAACACAGCCTCCTCTATACACAGTATATGACAAGTTGATTATAGTAGTAGTAAACCATAAAAGGATGATAGTCTAGTTAGCCTGCTTTATTAGTCTAGTTAGCCTGCTTTATTCTATATGGACACAAACTAGAATAACACTGTTTCTTTAACCATTAAGAAGCTGCTTCTGTTCTTACAAGGACACTGCTTTTTGGGGAAAAAAATGTATGCAAAATTACTGACTTTTTCTCATAAGTACTACTAATAATAATAATAATAATAATAATAATAAATCCAAGCAAAGCAATTCTGCAAAAAAATACAGTACAAGAATATACTCTTTTGAGGTCTGTCCACTGAGGCCAACAGTAATTCAGTAAATTGATGCTACCTAAACATTGCCTTCATGAATTAACTTATTCAAAGTTGTAGAATTAGGACTATAAAAGTACTGTTTATTTGACCATGTATTTTATTATGTAAGTTAATATAATTACTTTAGTGTCTAAATTTGGCAAAGTTCAATAAATATTAATTTTTTTAATAACATGTACAGGGGTGGCACGGTGGCGTGGTGGTTAGCACTGTCGCTGCGCACCTCCAGGCCTGGGGTTCATTTCCCACCTTGGCTCTGTGTGCGTGGAGTTTGCATGTTCTCCCTGTGCTTGGTAGGTTTTCTCCAGGTGCTCCAGTTTCCTCCCACAGTCCAAAGACATGCAGGTTAGGTTGATTGATGTGTGTGCCCTGTGGTGGGTTGGCGCCCAGCCCTGCTCTGGGATGGGCTCCCTGTGACCCTTGCCAGGAATAAGCAGTTAAGATAGTGGATGGATGGAATAATGTGTACATGTTATAAAACAGCTGGGCTCTTCTCATCTCTAGCACCTAAATGGTGGAATGAGCTGCCCCTCACTTTGAGAACTTTGCCTGTCTCTGTCCACGTTCCTTAAGCAGCTGAACACTCATTTCTTCAGGGAACACCGCAACACTTGAATTTCATCTTCATCAGCTCTGCTTCTTCATTGCTCCATTGAAATAGCTGCTTATTTATCCTTTATTTTATTGCTGATTTTAAATTGTGTTATTGATATTTAGCTGCTTCCTGTGCATGTAGATTTGGACTCTGTCTTTCTTAATTGAATTTTGTGCACTTTGACTATAGGCCAGCACTTACTGTTAGCTGGATTCTCAGATATTGTCTGACCTTGTTTTAATATGCATGTGTACTCTTACTAATTTGTAAGTTGCTTTAGACAAAAGTGTCTGCTAATTGAATAAATGTAAATGTTATAAATATTTGGTCCTTCCAAGACACTGAATGAAAACTCATTCTGTTTGTCAACATTTAAATTCGAGATGGCAGTATGGCTGTGATCTCCAGAGTCCTATTTCAGAGCATATCCCTAATCAACATGTGATAACTTATCTGTAGAGCCGTCTGTGTGTGTGTGTGTGCACTCTTAATCAGTAGTGCATCTCAGTGGCAAAGAGATTTATTTGCACTTGTTTTCCATATGCAGACAATTTTACAGATCTCACTTGTTCTCCTCACATCAAAGCATTGTCAAAGAACCTTACCTTGCCAGAGCTCTATGAGAGCAAAATCCAAATCCCTAAATGCTTTAATAACAACATACTAGGCCTTAGTGCAAACATAGTGTTTCCAAAATCAGTTCACCTTAACAAAGGTTCCAATTTGCCATACCATTTTACACTATTCTAGAAATGTTTACATTCTCACATGTACATGCATGTCCATGAACAGAGAGAACCAATATTTGATGCTCTTTAATTCTGGGTATTTGATAATTTTGAATAAGAATATTTGTGTCAACTTTGGATCTGCCATTACACCTGCAAACAGTTACTTACCCTTAATTGCTTCAGTAAAATATCCAGCTATGTGGAGTGTTTAAATACTAATGTTAGAAATTAAAAGCAATATACTGTAAACATTGATGTTGCATCTGATATAATGTTATCCACAACAATCGGGAAATAGACATGGACGGTTGGATGGCAGCATCGTTCTCAATGAACCAAAATATTTTTAAATGCAATGATACATGGAAGACACTTCGTCAGCCAGACAGCATGTCCAAAAAGCACCACAGCGTCTGCTCGGAGGTATTTTAACAGCACCCTCAGAGCATCTGTTTTCAAACCAAAATGCTTTACTGAACCTGAAGTGGGGGGGCAATATAACAGAGGGTGATGTAAAATTTTTTCTGCCATAATATAGTCTTCTAAGTACAGATAGGGTTTTGGATGTTTAGTTAACATTAAAGAGAGGAAGCTTATGATGACACTGTTGCCACATGGGAAGCTGCTGATGTCACTCCAGCTGTGCTTCAGATGTATGGAATATGTTTCATCCACAGGTCCTTCTTACCTCAACGACATGCCTTTCCTTAAAGGCATTCTCGGTCACATCTGACAGAGGCTGTGAAGCAGAAGAAGTGTTTTCAGCAGACTGACACTGGCGTAAATGCATAGCAGACTGAAAGCCTTAGGGGAGAAAACACTATGACAGAAAGAAGGTGTTTATAGGGCAAGAAAAGACAGAGGCTCTAAAAAAATATATATAGAAAAAATATATCAATAGTAGCCCTGTGACAGATGTAGAAGCATGTAACTGTCTCTAGGTTTCATGTCTTGTGATGTGTACCTTTCATTGTGTGGTGTAATTCTGCTCTGGGTTAGGGATAGTCATGTAAGCATTTCACCGCATGTCGCACTGTGTATGGTTATGTATGTGACAAATTAAATTTGAATTTGAAAATTTAATACAATCTCATTTAGGAAGAAATGCCTTGAAGACAGTTTAACCTTGCCATTTAAAAATTGCTTGACTTCATCACTTGCACTTCGATTATAGGACAGCACTTACTGTCAATTAGAATCTCTGATAAAGTTTGACCTTGTTTGTGACATGCACGTGTGCTCTTATTCATTGTAAATCGCTTTGGACAAAGGTGTCTGTTAAATGAATGAAATGTAAAAGTAAATGTAAAAATGAATGCTGTGTTTTTCAATTTATATTAGCAACTGAATTTCTGCAGCCAATAACTATAGTGTTTTTGTTCTTGTTGTTAAATATATAGGTAAACAGTTTAATAATTAAATATAAATATAGTGTAAATTAAGAACAGACCTGCTGCAGATTATTTGAGCCAACACATTTTCCTGTCTCTGTTAGACAAAGTAACAAAGTAGGTTAATTGCATTTACTAGGTATTAAAATGTATTGACCTGTACAAACACATTAAACAATGCAGTACTTGTTCAAGAAAAACGCCTGCTTAAGCACATGATTTTTGTATTACACAAATCTGTCTGTGTGTTTGCATAAAAGGCTTAATGAGAATTCTGGAGAAAATTCAAATCATAATTCCTCTTTAGCAACCATGGCCATTTAGTGTTGCAGTATTTATACAGTTGTGCAGCATTTATTACAGCTACAATTCATCTAGCGTTCAGAAATAAAAAACACTGCTTGCTCTTACCTTTAGGAGAGCATTTTATGCAAAGTCAGTATCATACCAACATGGGTATTACTGACCTTACAGCAAAACTGATGACATCTTATCACGACTGCATGGACTCGAGCAGAGACAGGTAACCATTTTACCTGGCAGCCAGACTGGGTTCATTTCAGCATGTGAACACCACACAGAGCCCTACCCGCAGAGTCACTACCCAGAAGCAGTACTTCGCCAATGCCTCTGATATGATGTGCTCCAGTGAAGAGCCATCAGTCTAAATACGGATGAGCAGTAAAACCTTCTCCCCAGGTCTGGCTATCAGCTCAGCGTGGCCATAAATCTGGTAACTCCACTGAACAAAAATATATGCAGTAATCACATCCCAGCCTGTCTTCGACTGCGATAATATATTCTTACAGCCGGTACAGTCATTGATCTGCCCAGTGCAGCGTTTCCCTTCAGACAGGGCTTCAAATCTGAATGAACATAATGATTTTTAAAAAATCAATCGAGCATTTTGTGTCAGGCTAATCCGTTTCTGAGACCATGAATGTTTTAACTGGAAATAGGTATAAATATAACGGCATTAATTTATTTAATTTTACCCAGACTTGTTACTGCTTTATGTCCATCTGTTTCTCCAAGCTTATCACATTGCAGAATATGTGCTCTATTTATAACGTATTTAAATGTATTCATGCACGTCATACGAGCTAATAATCACACGCCTAGTGCATCCTGTCGTTTTCTTCTTCAGTTAAAGAGCATTAGGAACAGATGTATTTCAACACAATACGCCTGCTCTGAAAAGCTTGGCCTGAAAACCTCAATTTGTATGCAGATCCCACTGCAGCATGTGGTTCCATGTTATATTTCCCCGTAGGTGGAACATGATGCCATTAGGTAGGGGCACCTGCACACATTGTGAACACACGGCCATCCATCAACCCTTCTTACAGAGCGGCCATACAAAACCATGCCCTGGCCTTGTGTCATTTTTACCTACTGAAAAGTGCTTTCAACAAACATTGGAAAGAGCAAAGGTGGTCATAAACACAACTGATATCAAATGTGTGTGTGTGTGTGTGTGTGTGTGTGTGTGTGCGTGTGGTGGTCATTTCGCAGATAATTAAAATTTCCCAGTTCAACAATAAACCCATATACTGTGATGCTGGAATGAAACCTAAACAACAAGAGAAATCGGGCACAGAGACACAGAGAACATGCAAAGTTTGTGCTCCCAATGTGTGCGTGTGTGTTGCACTGAATCCTTTGCAAACAGAAAGTGGAAAATGTGAAGTTTGAGCACGGTGCCTTAATGAAGTGGTTCGGAGCCAGAAGGCCAGCCTTGTTAAGCCACAGCTGTAGCCCCTGGAGGGATGAGTCCCATAACAGGCCAGTCATGTAGTCACAACTGAGTCACGCAGCTGAAGCCAGTGGGATATGGAGCCGTTTAGAATGTTTCACACATATGGCAGGAAATAATTCGAGTGAGTGGGAGCAGGACAAATGTTTTACGTATAACCGATGATTATGCCATTGGTAGTCTCTTTTTCCATCATCGCTCCACCTAAAAGTATCTGTAATTGCACTAACTTGACTCACAAGGGAAAACCTACTGCTTCCTTAATGAAATTATTCGAATGAAACCACTGCTATAAACCATAACTACATATACACCATATTTAAAAAGTTAAATTGCATTATAAAATTATATTACGTGACATATATGAAGCCTGCTGCAATTAAAATAGTAGCGTTCTAGTTATGTCTGTCTGACCGATAATCCTATTTCCAATATAATAGTCATTGAAAAATGAACATTTTTATTACTGCTACAAGCAATAAAAGTGCATCACATGACACATTAGACTTAAACACAATGAAATAGAGACGTGAAAATAAACCACAAATAGTGACACAGGCAACCAGAGTTCCTGAGAACCCAGACAAATTGTGTTTTGTGTTTCTGCCCCGACCAGTCAATGAAACACTGGTCAAATTTAACTGTATAAACCAAAATAATGGCTTTGTGCGCATTAGCTTGAGTGCATAACAAACATGCAAGTCTCTCCAGCTAAACCACACATTTCATGTGCCATCCTCTGCTGGGCCAGAGACATGTGCTAACTTTCTTCAGCCAAGCCATAAACCTCAGCTGTTTTGGCGTCTTTCCTAGGATGCCACGACAGAACAGGCAAAACGATGCTTCTTTATCAATGGCACATTGCATGCACTTCTGCACATTGGTCCTGGCTCTCTGTGAGCTGCAGCTCTTTCTGGAAAATGGTTTCCGTCTCGGCTGGGTGAAAAGCGGAGGGTGGACAGGAAGCGAGGAGGTGGCAGAGGAGGAGGGTTGGCTGAACTCTTTAAATGCCTGTTACGTTTTCAGCACCGCAATGACCTGGCTGCCAGTACTGTGCTAGTCTGCGCAGACCTGGCACTGGATCCATATTCCCCATCTGGTCTTCATTACTCTCCCATGTATAAAAGAGTGAGCTGAAGGGCTGGAGCACATTGCCTGGCGATGGAGGGGACCGTCCTAGTGTTTCTGCTTTGTCTGCAGGGCGTGCTGCTTGCTGGCGCTCGGGATTGTGTGAATAAAGGAAAATCACAGCATGCTGATGGACACGGTGTGGCATGCATCAGTCAGGAGGCCAAAGCCCAGGTAAACCAGGTGACGCGCCTCGCCCCTATTGTTTGTAGTCTACAACATCTGGCATTCGTCCAGTTTAAATGTACACAGTTAACCTTTTGGGTTTAATGTGTTGGTGTTTTTTATGAATATGCTATACATTCAGCACAGAATGGTGTTGCAAACACCAAGTATTCTTTACAAGTAAGTAGACAGTTTATGACTAAACCACTGCATTTTTTAACAAATGTAAGTTTCTGAAAATAACTTTTTTGCATGTAGTTACAGTGGTACAAATTACTTTAAAATGGGCTTTAAACTTTGCAAGTCTTATATCAATTTATTAAATATTTTATCAAGTATAAGAGTTAATATTTTTTATAGGAAAAACATGCACTTAATAGTTTGGACATGACATGGCCTCTTGGTCCAACAACCTTTTAAATTGTAAAATTATATAGTATTATTCTTTATATGCTGGACTACTTTCTTGTAGTTTGAAGAACTGTTGAGAGTGGTTATGCCTTCAGCAGCTTTTCATATGGTTTTCACTGTCCCCTACTAAGAGCAGTAAAGTATTTTGTTAATTATGCCGTGTAATTTATGGATGACCACACACACCTTTTTTCAACTACAGAAAAATGCTTTTGAAAACCATAGTCTTTCTAGTTACAAGCTCAGCTGTTCTGCTCCTAGAATACGGCATGCTCTGTTATCCAGGACACTTCCATCCCCAAATCCCACAGCCACATCAGAGGAAGGAGTCTGAATGGCAAAGACATTGGCATTACAGCCCAGATAGTCAGAAATTTGTCAAGGAGGAGTGTCTGGAAGAATGTGCACATCACTGATCCCCCAAAAGGCAGCCTTTCACTGAGGAAGCTTTTTAAAGAGCCACTTGGAGATCAGCTTACCCCAACAGCTTCTTCCCCTGTGCCCGCGGCACGTAATTGAAGGGAGCATGTTCAAAATGGGGCGCTGAGGCAACCCCGTGGTTAGCCCTGCTGGGACGAGCTCTGTGCCAAGCCCCTCCAGGCCAAGGCCTCAACTTTTAGCATTCCAGCACTATTTAATCCAGTTGTCTTACAAGTCTTCTGAGAGTCTGTGCTGCCCTATAATAACTGTGTAAAGGACTGCAGTGTTATTCATCTGTCTTGTCTTTTGCTCAGCAGCTCATAAAGCCATCCATAAAAAAAAAAAAAACCACAACATGTCATAAACTATGATGAAAACTTACATGCGCTTTTGCATTAGCGTGGTCAGCGTGTCCCCGTTCAAGCAAGAAGATGAGTAAGGGCCATCAGTACTCACTGTTTGAGAGAAAACATGAGAGACTCACGGGACAATGACCAAGGCTGAGTTCACGAATAGCAGGCTTTTGAAAATAGCATGCGTCTCACCAAAAAAATGGCTTTTCCTCCATGTCTGTCCTTCCTTAACCAGTAAATCATCATCGATTTGATTAGCAGACACTTACAATGTCTTGCTTTTCAAAGACAACCATCTTTTCAATTTACAGAATCATACATGCATTTATTGCAGATATTATGCTTACATAACTGCATAGAATAAAATGTAATTAATCATTAGATACCGAAAGGTACAAGTTCAGCTTTTTCTGGGTCTGCACTGCCAACTTTTTGTGTCAGGCACAGCAGAGCACAGGGGAATAAGCTTCCCTGGATATGTGGTTTGATAAATTATTGCTGCTGCAGTCACTGCATTGGCCTTTCCTAAGATGTGAAGAGCAAATACTAAATGATCCTCAAAGATCCTAAAAGGGCTTTAAACATTTTGTAATGTGTCTCTGTATTCATTTATTTATCCATCCTCAGTCAGCCAAACTCCTGCTGTCAGCTCTAAGGACACCATCTGGATCATCCTGGCCTGCAAGCCTCATACAGTCAGCACCGGTAAGAATCTTTCTCCTCACCACAAGCATATTTACACCATATATATAGTGCAAGACTCAATGACATTTCACCTCTCACTAAGTAATATATCTGTCAGTCAACATGTGTACCAAATAACTGTAAATTCAGATGTTACTCAATAATGAGCCCTAATCATATACTCTATATTAGAACATGCATCACTTATATTACACAGTGCTGCGGAATTTGTATGAAACAACACATATAGGAACAAAAAGTCTTTTTAACATAATCCGCACTGTATTTATGTACAGGCTATTTTTACCTTGTATGGAATGTTTTCCCTTCTGCCTGAAGTACTTGGATTGCACTGAGGAACTGTCTGTACAGTCTTGCCTTTTACCACAAAGTTAAACAGATAAAGGAAAGAGCAGTCATTTCCAGTGCAGTAAAATAAATTGCAACGAGAAGAAATTTAATTTTATGCTGTGACAAAAAATAGTAGTTCCATAAAAAAACACTTTCCCAAAAAGACTTTTAAATAGCTACAAACATGACAGAAAAGTTTGTCTGGCTGCACTCAAGAAAGACACAAAGGAGGGAATTACTGAAAAGATACACAGCCTAACAGAAATGGTGCCAACATGAAAAAAGCACAAATTACTGAACACCCTGCAACAGTTATTATACTGACACCCAAAAAATACCAATAAACAATTACAACAATGTAACATTTTTCTTTAAGACAATGGCACCGCAGGGCTAAAGGGCAGCTTCTTTCATAACCAGTTGATCAGACTCTCTGACTGTCCCCTGAAGCTGTTGCTTTTTATTTACTACATGAATGACAACTATAACATGAGGTACATTCACACAATAAAAGACAAAACAGGCATTGTCTGAAGGTGTGTGCATGTAGAGATGCCATTTTTAGCATCTGAATCCTGAATCCTTTTAGCCAAACTAAAGAGCTGAGCTCCGCCAGCCTATGATAGCATATATATTTGTATACGCAACTGCATAACTTTATGAAAACAGTTAAACTTAAGCACCCCATTCACAGGTACAAGAATATGAACCTTAGAGCCTTGAAGCTAGATCCTTAAACAGTACATTGCTTAACAATTAAAATAATTCCTAACAAATAACAAACATACTACCATATAGGCTGCAGCATTTTGTTATAACATATTTGTAACAGATCACTGTTTTCAGGCCCAGAGGGTGAGACGACAATTGGATTCCCAGAAAAAGAAAAGCAAGACAACAAGGACAGGCACCTTCTCCACATCCAATGTAAGGATGCTTGTCATTTACGGGTAATCCATGCCTCCGTCACGGTGCTTTCATTAATGGCAGCACATGTGAGCTGAGTAATAAAAAAATTGTTTAATTCTCTGAACGTGCACAGCTGTCGAAAGCTGGTGAAAAGTATTAATAGAAATCTATGGAAGCACTAGCAATATTTCAGTGTTAACATGCCACACATAGGTAGAGGTGAGCTTGATTTAGTTTGCATAGTCAGAGCTGGAGTTGAAACTCCCAGAAGAGCCTCCCATTAATTAACATCTACTACATTGGCACAACGGTCAATACTGAAGCATCCCGCATCACCTGATTTATAGCGCGCCCCTGCTGGTTATATTCATCACTGACAGGTCTGTGACTCATTTCCACAGATCACATGGAATCCAGAATGGTTAAAAGCCTCACCGGTAAGATGATGTTTGTTTCTCAAAGCTGGTATGAAACTTACTGACACTCATAACCGTCATCGGCATCTATAATTATTTTCGTACCATTTCTGGTACAAAACGAGGGAATGGCCATCAAAAAATACAAAGCCCTACATTCTGAGAGTACCCAAAAAGTGCTTGCAGTTTCACAGCGCTAGAACACAGCATGGAGTCACGTGGATGTACACATATGTTCTGACCTGATTCTGCCATACAGACGTCCAGCAGTAAGAGGCAGCTAGAAAAGCTGAGCGCCCAGCCCAAAGTTCCCAACCACCATGACCACCACAGGAGCACTTCACCAACAGGGCTCTTTGAGTACCCATCCCTGGTGAGTGCTACATGTACTTTGTAGAGTGAAAGTGCTAGATGACCCTTGAACCCAAGATCTAATTGGGTTTCCATTTCTCTTCCAAATGGAGTTGGACAGAAGACAGCTGACAGGGAGCAAGAAGAAGTCTGGAAAGTGGAAGGCCCGCATTGGGTCTTTATCCCTCCTCAGCAACATACAGGAGGCTCCTCTTGAGGTGTGCTGGCACAATTGAGACACAAACACCCTATATGTGACAAAAATAAATATGTAGGAAGACATAAGCTTTAACAGTGGTCAACATATCCCTGTTAGGTATTCCTTACTGGCTTAAACAAAGTTAAAGCATATGGACACTTTACACTACAAGGTGATGGGACTTTAACAGTAAATCTACCTATAGTTTACAAGTCTCAGGCAAGAATAATAACTGACCAGCATCATAAGGCCACAAACCTTGTGTCAGGTATCTAGGTGCATCTGTGTGTCCATCATTATGTACATCTTAAAAAATGTGCAGTTGCCAAGAAGGGCATCTTCAATCATTCCAAAACATCCTGCAAATGACATTTCAAAAACGGAGGCCTTTCAGATCAGATGGCATGACACTGAGTCACATGCTTTTACCTGACCAGTTTATACACATGTCCATTTATTGAAATAATACAGAACACTTCACTCATAACTCCAGCGCAGCGCCTCTCTTGAGTCACTACAAACACATTCTTCTATCTTTTAATCCAGCACAGGCCTGACAATCATGCTGCATAGCCTAAAGCAAAGCACTGAAAACTTGAATGAAGTAACATCAAATTGCTTATTTATTGTTTTTTTGTTCCATGCAACAGCTCAGCAGGGTTACAAGGCAGGTGAAAAGACCTGGAAGATATTCTCCACTGGGTAGTCAGGTGAGTCAGAGAAATGGACTATCCCAATCCACAGGCTCTGTGGTGACCGAGTCATAATCACATCTGCCTGTTTGTGTTTGCCACTTTGATCTTGGGCAGCAGTCTATAACCATGTAACATGTAACATTAGACGTAATTTGACCAGAATGTTAGTCTTTTTCAAGCTGTGCTCCCGGACATGCTTCAGCCATATGTTAAGCTCTGGCTCAACACAGTGAATTCACTCTCTGTCCTCACAGGAGCCACAGCCAAAGAAAGACCAGCAAGCAAAGAAAAATAACACATAGAAACTTATTTGCACGTAAATATATGAAAATTTGCTAATTAACTGAGGTGCGGTGTATGGGGTTACCAATGTTACATTTTACAATATTTAAAATATGCATCCTGTAAATTCTTTATACAACCCCTACATTTTAAATTCTGAGATCTGATATGTACTGAAATGAAGCATTGTTTTTATTCCCCATTCAAAGTCTATTACATTACGGCCTACTTCTGTTGCACATATATATGTTCTTTTTTATGGTTCCTTAACTGCATATTTCTTTCCGATAAAGAAAATGTATCATATATTAGTTATGTTTTTTTTCGTGCCATATGTTTGTTGAAAAACTGATTTAAAAAAAACTCATTAAAGACTATTACACAGAATACTCAAAGTGTGAATTAAATGTGTGGATAATTAAATATTTTATATAGATCTGCCAAAAGTATCTTCACAACATAGGTATGTTACAGTTATCAACTCCCTGAAGGTCCAAGCCCTTACAAAACGTTGCCAACCCTTACATGACCAAATCACGTTGTTGCTGCTTGAACAATGCTGTTTTACAGACATGCACACGTTGGAAATAACACGCAATTCCAAACCAAGACGAGAAAATTAAAGTGAAAGTATGTAATGATCACAATGCAATATTAACACTGAAATCCAACAACAGCAACTCAACCTATTTCAGCACTGGACTTTCTTAATCAGTGCAAATAAGTATAATTCAATTCAATTCAATTCAATTTATTTTTATATAGCACCTTTCGCAACAGCATGCCTCAAAGCGCTTTACAGAGA